>JARQOC010000007.1:118402497-118578813 GCA_033576535.1 Allobates femoralis
AGGACTATGGGGGTGCATTATACTATATGGAGGACTATGGGGGTGCATTATACTATATTGAGGACTATGGGGGTGCATTATACGATATGGAGGAATATGGGGGTGCAGTATACTATATGGAGGACTATGGGGGTGCATTATAGTATATGGAGGAATTGTAGGAGCCAGTACATAGTGAAGGTCTGGGGTGCAGTCAGGTGATCACACTGTTTGGGGGCAGTTTTGTTGGATTTGTACTTTATGCTGTAATGAAGGTGGGGGGGGGGTGATCTCTGTTGGGCCCCCGGGTCTGGGGGTCTCCGTGTCTCCTCACTCAGGGCACAGGGGGGGTTATGGCCTCTGTTGGGGGCCCCCAGGGCTCGGGGTCTCAGTGTCTCCTCACTCAGGGCACAGGGGGGGGGGGGGTGATCGCTTCATGTCCTTGTATTGCAGGGACTCCACACATGAGGTGAGATCACAGTCAGGGGCTCCGGTGACGTCACTGCTGATGACATCACTGCTGGTGACTGTTACTCATCTATTGTGGGGGGAAAGCGACCAATCACAGCAGCCGCCTCCAGCATGGAAAGGGTTATACGCCACCAATCCTATCACCTGGCAACCGTCTTCCCACAGCAGCCCCGCCCCTCATCACCGGCGCCAGCCAATCAGGGCGCGTCTGCTGAGTAGTAGAGGCTGGAGGTGGCGAGGACCGGGAAACTCATTTACATGAGCCAATCAGATGGCAGTATGTTAATAGCGCGGGCGCTGATTGGTGGGGAGCCCCGGCACATGTAGCCGGGTAGTGACCGGCGGTGAGTCAGAATCAGCGGAGCCGAGAACGAGAGAGCACGAGACAGACACCGCTCCGTACACAGAGAGACACAGACAGCATGACCCTGGAGGAGAACAGCACCGGAGGAGGAGAGCAGAGCGCCGGGAAGTAAGAGCCGGGACCGGGGATGAGGGGTGCGGAGCCGGGGGAGAGGGGAGGACCGGGGATGGGGGGTGCGGAGCCGGGGGAGAGGGGAGGACCGGGGATGGGGGGTGCGGAGCCGAGACCGAGGATGGGGGTGCGGAGCCGGGACCGGGGGTGCGGGGAGGACCGGGGATGGGGGCTGCGGAGCCGGGGGAGAGGGGATGGGGGGTGCGGAGCCGGGACCGGGGGTGCGGGGAGGACCGGGGATGGGGGTGCGGAGCCGGGACCGGGGGTGCGGGGAGGACCGGGGATGGGGGTGCGGAGCCGGGGGTGCGGGGAGGACCGGGGATGGGGGGTGCGGAGCCGGGACCGGGGGTGCGGGGAGGACCGGGGATGGGGGGTGCGGAGCCGGGACCGGGGGTGCGGGGAGGACCGGGGATGGGGGTGCGGAGCCGGGACCGGGGGTGCGGGGAGGACCGGGGATGAGGGGTGCGGAGCCGGGACCGGGGATGAGGGGTGCGGACCGGGGACCCTCTCTGTGCTCACCCCCTCTCTCCCCGCAGGATGGCCGCTGTCAGCTCCGCGCTGGAGGAAGTTCTGCGGAAAGCAAAAGTGCAGAGGACGATGACGATCGGAGTGTACGAGGCCGCCAAACTGCTGAACGTGTGAGTGTCCCCGAGCACCGCTGAGCCCGGGGCCCCGCTCCTGGGGGGAGGGTTGGATTTTCGCATTTGTCTTGGATGCTCCTGTGAGGTTCATGTGCAGGACTACAACTCCCAGCAGGCTCTGACCTCCGCTCTGTAGTTATAGAAGAAGTTTTTATACAACTTTATTTCCATCTGATACAAATTATCCAAATTGTAGAAAGTTCTGTAGCTCCAGGGGGGATGATCCTCCGCCTGCAGGACTACAACTCCCAGCATCTCAGCTCCACAGGAAAATACAGGCGACTGTATACAACCTGGCTGATTCCAGGGTCCTGTATGAAGTTTGTCTATTATTGGCTGCAGGACTACAATCCCCAGCATGTCCTGCCCTGAGCAGTGATCCTCCCCTGCAGGACTACAATCCCCAGCATGTCCTGCCCTGAGCAGTGATCCTCCCCTAGAGGACTACAATCCCCAGCATGTCCTGCCCTGAGTAGTGATCCTCCCCTGCAGGACTACAATCCCCAGCATATCCTACCTGAGCAGTGATCCTCCCCTGCAGGACTACAATCCCCAGCATGTCCCGGCCTGAGCAGTGATCCTACCCTGGAGGACTACAATCCCCAGCATGTCCTACCTGAGCAGTGATCCTACCCTGGAGGACTACAATCCCCAGCATGTCCTGCCCTGAGTAGTGATCCTCCCCTGCAGGACTACAATCCCCAGCATGTCCTGCCCTGAGTAGTGATCCTCCCCTGCAGGACTACAATCCACAGCATGTCCTGCCTGAGCAGTGATCCTCCCCTGCAGGACTACAATCCCCAGCATGTCCTACCTGAGCAGTGATCCTCCCCTGCAGGACTACAATCCCCAGCATGTCCCGGCCTGAGCAGTGATCCTCCCCTGCAGGACTACAATCCCCAGCATGTCCTGCCCTGAGCAGTGCTCCTCCCCTGCAGGACTACAATCCCCAGCATGTCCTGCCCTGAGCAGTGCTCCTCCCCTGCAGGACTACAATCCCCAGCATGTCCTGCCCTGAGTAGTGATCCTCCCCTGCAGGACTACAATCCCCAGCATGTCCTGCCCTGAGCAGTGCTCCTCCCCTGCAGGACTACAATCCCCAGCATGTCCTGCCCTGAGTAGTGATCCTCCCCTGCAGGACTACAATCCCCAGCATGTCCTGCCTGAGCAGTGCTCCTCCCCTGCAGGACTACAATCCCCAGCATGTCCTGCCCTGAGCAGTGCTCCTCCCCTGCAGGACTACAATCCACAGCATGTCCTGCCTGAGCAGTGATTCTCCCCTGCAGGACTACAATCCCCAGCATGTCCTGCCTGAGCAGTGATCCTCCCCTGCAGGACTACAATCCCCAGCATGTCCTACCTGAGTAGTGATCCTCCCCTGCAGGACTACAATCCCCAGCATATCCTACCTGAGCAGTGATCCTACCCTGGAGGACTACAATCCTCAGCATGTCCTACCTGAGTAGTGATCCTCCCCTGCAGGACTACAATCCCCAGCATATCCTACCTGAGCAGTGATCCTCCCCTGCAGGACTACAATCCCCAGCATGTCCCGGCCTGAGCAGTGATCCTCCCCTGCAGGACTACAATCCCCAGCAGTGCTCCTCCCCTGCAGGACTACAATCCCCAGCATGCCCTGGCCTGAGCGCTGCGGCCGCTGTGGTTTGTACCATCCGGTGATGTAGGACTTGCTGGGCCTTGTAGTCCCCCGTATTGTTATCACTATTCGGGCTCTTGTTGCCTCGTTACATTTCATTGTTTCTTGTATCATCTGTGATTGCAGCATTGTCGCGCTCCGTCCGTCTGGGAGTTTTTTTACACTTATTTATTTTGTGGCCCCCGCGTCTTATTGTCACTCTCTGGGGCCCCGATGTGTCGTTGATTAACCCCTTGTGCCTTGCAGGGACCCGGACAACGTGGTGCTGTGTCTTCTGGCCACGGACGAGGCGGAGGACCAGGACGTGGCGCTGCAGATCCACTTCACCCTGATCCAGGCCTTCTGCTGCGAGAACGACATCAACATCCTGCGAGTCAGTAACATGAGCCGCCTGGCCGAGATCCTGGGCGGCTCCGACAGCGGAGAACCTGCCGACCTGCACTGCATCCTGATCAACGTAGGTGACACCCGGGGGGGGGGGGGGGGGGGGGAGGTGTCTCTGGGGGGTCACCCCTCTCTGAGCCTTGTTGCGGGTCGCTGCTTTCAGCACAACATTCCCTTTGTTGATGGCAACAAAAAGCCGATGGGGAAACGTCTGCGAGTCCTTGAGTCGTCATTAGTGTCCGGCCTTTCTAGGAAATCTCAGGGAAGTCTCACCCAGGGGCCAAACGTCAGGCTCAAGGGCCCCAGCGCAAAAGCTTCAACGGGGCCCCTAACAATAGTTATTAATAGAATGTCTTCTGTAGGCTGAAGGGGACTTTTGGGGCTCCAGGGCCCGAGTGCAGTTGCACCTGTTGTAGTTACGCCCCTGGTCTCACCTAGACCGGTTGGGGGTCACCCAGCTTTCCTGGACGCCTGAACAGCAACATATATATAATATGTGTATGTAACTACAACAGGTGCAGGGGTTGCGATTGCACCTGGGCCCTGCAGTCTAGGGGGCCCAAAGCCCCTCTGGCCTATAGAAAAGACTAATGCTATTAAAGATTTGCAATAATCGGGCCCCCGAGCTTCACATTATGCCACTTTATATATAGAAACTCACAGAGGACACCTGTGCCCTTTACTATCACCTCCGCCTACGAGTCGTCACACCCCGGGCCCCATATACCCCCCTCCCAGCACAGAACAATGGCTGCTCACAGGGCACGGTGCACCGCCCGGCCCCCGCTCCTGTGTCACTGACTCACTCCCACATTCTTCCGCCTCGGCCCCCGCCCCGGACTGGAGTTTCGGTTGTGCGAGATCACAGTGACTTTGCTCTCTCTCTGCGTCTCTTTTTTTGGACTTTGGACAAGTTGTCGTGATCTCATCCCCGGGATATTCCTGCCCGGTAACTTGTCTCGACTTGTCCTCCCACTGGAGGAGGCGGCAGGTGGAGCGGCGTGCGGTGTAACAGGTGCTCAAACACTGCAAATAGTTCTCATTCATTCATTTTTTGGGGGCTGAAAATTGACGGCCTAATTTCCATGAGCTGTAGTACCAGATACGGCCATGGACAGGAGGGGGGGCGCTGCTACCGGAAAATAAGACGACTTATCCAGATAATAAAAAATTAATATAGTGGAGGAAAAAACAAAAATGAAACAAAATATAAATAATGGTTGATGATAAAAATAACTAAAATAGTAATTAACAATAATAATAAAAAAATGAAATTTAAATAAAATGAAAATAATTAATAATAATAATGAGTATAATAATGAAAAAATAAAAGTAGTAAATAGTTTGATAATATAAATAACAAATAGTAAATAATAAAAAATTAAATAACAATGACTATGATGCTAATGAATTATAAAATAAGTTTATTATAATGAAAAAAATATATAAAAAATTAATTTTTTATTATTTTTATATCTATTTCTATTTTTTTTGTTTAATTTTCTTTTTTTATAGCAGTGCATTTTCTTTGTTAAATTATTATTAGCTTCAGTAATTATTTTATTAGTAATAATTTTTAAATATAAAAGTTTATTAATTAAATAATTAGTGAAGATAATAATTTATAACAAAGAAAATGCACTGCTATAAAAAAGAAATAAATAATATAATAAGTAAAATAATTATTCTGAATGTTTTTATAATATTTTTTTTTTAAATGCAACTTTGTATTTTTCTTTTATTTTTTTAGAATCCTCACGCCGCTCAGCTGAAGGATCCCGCCATCAATCAAGTGATGAGCTTTTGTAAAGAGAGTCGTTACTTGGACCAGTGGGTGCCGGTGATCAACCTCCCGGAGCGATGAGCGTCCTTGGACTTTTATTGGACATTTTCTGTTAAAAAAAAAAATTAAATTAAATTAATATATACAAAAAAAAAGTACTTTCCGGGAATGGCGCCTGTTTTGCCCAGAGGACGTTACCGCGTGTAAAGGCTTTAAACCTTCTGTGGACGACTGGGCGGTCGCTGATTCCGCTGGAGAAAGGAGAATATTGTATTTATATATGGAAGAGGAGAGGCTGCGTCTGCTGCGGCACCTCGCACGCTGGAGGAGTCGGGGGATTTCCAGAACGGTGCAGACCATTCGCTGCCTGGAGTAACTTATCTGAGATGTTATTTAATGGAGGAGGACGGTTAACGCTTAGTTTTCGGTCTGAAAAGTTTATTTATTTCCAGACTTATTTATTCAACTTTGTTACCTTTGAATTCATTGAGCGGCTTCTCACCGCCCAATTGTTGATACAACAACATTTTACTTCTTATTTTTATTACTGATATGAAATAAAATTTTTAAAAACCCAAGATGGTGGAGTCTCCTCGTTATGGGGCTGCGCAGGCCCCCCGCACTGCGGACACTTTCACACTTGCATGTTTGATGGCTTTATTATCAGGAACGCTTGGGTCGGTCACGATCAGAACCTGGCTATGACCGCTTGGGTCGGTCATGCTCGGGTCCTGGCTATGAACACTTGGATCGGTCACAATCGGAACCCGGCTATGGGCCACGTCACACACACAGATAATTGTGCAGAGATTGTTCACAGATCTCTGGTTGCAGTGAAATCATGGACACATTGTTCTATTTTGTGGCAGTGTACAAATGTAACAATGTGTCCATGATTTCACTGCAACCAGAGATCTGCCAACAATCTCTGCACAATTATCTGTGTGTGTGACGTGGCCCTATGAACGCTTTGGTCGGTCATGCTCGGGTCCTGGCTATGAACGCTTTGGTCGGTCATGCTCGGGTCCTGGCTATGAACGCTTTGGTCGGTCATGCTCGGGTCCTGGCTATGAACGCTTTGGTCGGTCATGCTCGGGTCCTGGCTATGAACGCTTGGGTCGGTCATGCTCGGGTCCTGGCTATGAACGCTTTGGTCGGTCATGCTCGGGTCCTGGCTATGAACGCTTGGGTCGGTCATGCTCGGGTCCTGGCTATGAACGCTTGGGTCGGTCATGCTCGGGTCCTGGCTATGAACGCTTGGGTCGGTCATGCTCTGGTCCTGGCTATGAACGCTTGGGTCGGTCATGCTCTGGTCCTGGCTATGAACGCTTAGGTCGGTCACACTCGGGTCCCGGCTATGAACGCTTGGGTCGGTCATGCTCGGGTCCTGGCTATGAACGCTTGGGTCGGTCATGCTCGGGTCCTGGCTATGAACGCTTGGGTCGGTCATGCTCGGGTCCTGGCTATGAACGCTTGGGTCGGTCATGCTCGGGTCCTGGCTATGAACGCTTGGGTCGGTCATGCTCTGGTCCTGGCTATGAACGCTTAGGTCGGTCACACTCGGGTCCCGGCTATGAACGTTTGGATCTGTCACGGTTAGAACCCGGCTATGAACGCTTGGGTTGGTCACGGTCGGCTCCCGGCTATGAACGCTTGGGTCGGTCATGCTCGGGTCCTGGCTATGAACGCTTGGGTCGGTCATGCTCGGGTCCTGGCTATGAAGGCCTGGGTTAGTCACGGTCGGCTCCCGGCTATGACCGCTTGGGTCGGTCCACGCTCTGGTCCCGCTATGACCGCTTGAGCTGGTCATGATCGGGTCCTGGCTATGAACGCTCGGGTCCCAGCTGTGAAACCTTAGGTCGGTCACACTCGGGTCCTGGCTATGAACGCTTGGGTTGGTCACGGTCGGCTCCCGGCTATGAACGCTTGGGTCGGTCATGCTTGGGTCCTGGCTATGAACGCTTGGGTCGGTCACGCTCGGGTCCTGGCTATGACCGCTAGGGTCGGTCACACTCTGGTCCCGCTATGACCGCTTGAGTTGGTCATGATCGGTCCTGGCTATGACCGCTAGGGTCGGTCACACTCTGGTCCCGCTATGACCGCTTGAGTTGGTCATGATCGGGTCCTGGCTATGAACGCTTGGGTCGGTCATGCTTGGGTCCTGGCTATGAACGCTTGGGTTGGTCATGCTTGGGTCCTGGCTATGAACGCTTTGGTTGGTCATGCTCGGGTCCTGGCTATGAATGCTTGGGTTGGTCATGCTTGGGTCCTGGCTATGAACGCTTGGGTTGGTCATGCTCGGGTCCTGGCTATGAAGGCCTGGGTTAGTCACGGTCGGCTCCCGGCTATGACCGCTTGGGTCGGTCCACGCTCTGGTCCCGCTATGACCGCTTGAGTTGGTCATGCTTGGGTCCTGGCTATGAACGCTTTGGTTGGTCATGATCGGGTCCTGGCTATGAACGCTTGGGTCGGTCATGCTCGGGTCCTGGCTATGACCGCTTGGGTCGGTCATGCTCGGATCCTGGCTATGACCGCTTGGGTTGGTCATGCTCGGGTCCTGGCTATGAACGCTTGGGTTGGTCATGCTCGGGTCCTGGCTATGAACGCTTGGGTCGGTCACACTCTGGTCCCGCTATGACCGCTTGAGTTGGTCATGCTTGGGTCCTGGCTATGACCGCTTGGGTGGGTTCACGCTCTGGTCCCGCTAGGGTCGGTCACACTCTGGTCCCGGCTATGAACTTTTGGATCTGTCACGCTCGGCTCCCGCTATGAACGCTTGGGTCAGTCACACTCCTGGCTATGAACGCTTGGGTTGCTCACGGCCGGGTCCCAGCTATGAACCATTAGGTCATTCACGCTCGGGCCCGACTATGAACGCTTGGGTTGCTCACAGCCGAGCCCCAACTATGAATACTTGGGTCGGTCAAGAAAACTACGTTTTCTATTGTAAAGTTCTCTGTGCGGACAGTGAGCGCTGTCCGGGAGTCTTCGGACCAGGACCTCATTGATTTGCAGGTGATTTAAAGCTTGGGCCAAGAAGAGAATACTTTACTTTTTAAAGGGTTTGTCCAGGACTCTTATTTTGATGGCGGAGCCTTAGAATAGATCAATGTCTGATCGGTGCGGATGTGATGCCCGGTTCACCTCTTTCCCTGCCGGTCAGATGTGCCGCACCTGCCGAGGCGACTGTGCCACTCATAGAGCTGGGAGATCATCTCAAGGCCAGTAATATAAACGTCCTGGACAACCCCTTTAAGAGATCATCCATGCCATGTTACAAACCACTGCAGATTTCACCGCGAAGTCAATGCATTTCTGTTGTGTAAAGTCCGATATTCGAGGTTATTAATTGTATCAATATAACTTTATCTGATTATTCTTCATTTTCATGCTCCACCTCCCATGAACCGTCACTTGCTGACAGCACCTGTCCGGCAGCTTGTGTTCTCGCCGTCGCCTGATTGGACGTACTCTTCGCTCCTCATATCTTCAGTAATCTTGATAATCCGTCTTCCCACACGACATAAAGGAGCTTTACTGTAATGGGACGTGCGGCCGTTGATCCTGTATGGGCGTCTGTCCCCTGCTGCCGCCCCGGCCTCTCCTCTATTTGGGGCTCTATGGGAGATTCTACAATGGGACCCACAGGCTGCAACTTCCACCGCTGCGACAGCAGATGCAGTGCTGACCTATGCAGCAGCGCTGTACAATGCTGCACTCCACCATGTGCATTAGAGGAGGGCGGGGCGCCAGGTGCATGAATGGGCGGCAATGTACACCAGCATTTATGAAGGGATAGTCCAGGCTACATGCACTTGCTGGATCGGTGCGAGTCTCATGGCAGATGGGACCGACTAAACAGGGAACTTGTGTCTCCCGGGTACAAGGCGCGACCAGCAGAGATTATGTACCGCGGCTGCAGGTGTCCAAAGACAATGAAGGGAGCAACTGGCCGCAATCCTGGGAAAACATACGGCAATGTGATAACTTCTCCGCTCAATAAGTGATACCTATCAATGTTGCGGTGTTCTTCTTTAATATTATGACTATAATCTCTTTGCGGAGCTGCAATACCAGGAATATAGAAGACTGGCGCCTCTCTGGATACCGATCCTCTGATCTCACAAACCCCCAATGTAGAGTCAATGGGGGAAAATACAAGATCTTGCAAAATAGATGTGAATAGGGAGGTATAGTGTGTGTATATATATACTGACAAGCAAAAGGGTAACACTGTTTTGCACTTTTCCCTTTCCAGACTCCAGATCTCTCCATCCTCTACAGCGGAGCATAGACTACCTTCATCTTCTAGACAATCATCTTCTCTATCTCATACATCAATGTGACTGGCAGATATTTAGCATATGATCAGCTGTCCGGTTCCCGTCATGTCACTGCATTGTTACTGTTTTGCTCCAACATTTTTTTTTTAATTTACTATTTTGTAAATCCACCTTTGTCTTTCTCCTCCGCCTGATCCTTCTGATCGTTCTCTCCATCAGATTCCAGCATGTCTCCCCCAGTATCTGCTCCCCGGTCTCTTCTCCACGTCCCCAATGTTGGTCACACCGGTCGATCACTTGGGGATGTCAAAGCTTAATCTTCTTCCCACAAGTGTTGGGTTGAGGTCTGGGGACTGCGGGGACAATCCAGCTCCTCTACATCATTGTCATTGACCCATTTCTTCTCCAATGTCTCGATGCGTCGGGTCGTTGTCCTGCTGGACACTATGTCGTCCTTCTCATCCCCATAGTACTGGAGTGTATGAAGTAACTCGTCTTGTAGGATCCTCACATACAGTACGAGATACCAAGATGATTGTCTATAAAATGAAGGTTGTCTCACACTCCGAGCTGTAGAGGATGGCAAGATCTGGAGTCTGGAAGTCACAAGATCAGAACCTTTGTTACCCTTTTGCTTGTCATTGTGTATGTATCTATATACTGTATGTATATATATATATATATATATATATATATAGTAATGACCCATTATGCCCTATGGTAATGCCCTACTGACATGCTTCCTATCCTCGGGGCTCGGCCGCACCCTGCACTTGTGTCTGTAGATGACATTATCCTGGATTTCTCACCCAGTGGTTCAGTTCTGTATTCGCTATTCCCGTGTAGAGACGTCACCGGCCGAGGTTACAGCTGGGGGCAGCACCCGGCGTCCACACGATGACACTTCATTGCAACAATCCAAATCCTCATATACTATGGAGATGTGGACATTTATGTAATAAACTAGTCATCACTGCTACCCCGATATCCCGCTGTCTCTGGTATTTCTGTATCTATCTGGCAGCAGCGCAGACCTGGAGGTACTTTGTCTAGAAGATTGATTGAAAACCGCAGTAACCTGTGGAGGGACGGGCCCTGCAGCAGCTGCAGCGATCAAACTGGTTGTGTGTGACACAACCTCATCAGGTGAGCGATCCTGAGATCACACCTTTAATTCTGTCTAAAGAGATAAAACCCTATTGCGCATTCTCAACCCTCTAGATATAATGAAGCTACCGGACACACGGGCAACCTGATTCTGTGTGTCAATGGAGCTGCAGGACACATGGGCAACCTGATTCTGTGTGTCAATGGAGCTGCAGGACACACGGGCAACCTGATGTTTGGTGTCAATGGAGCTGCAGCACACATGGGCAACCTGATTCTGTGTGTCAATGGAGCTGCAGGACACACAGACAACCTGATTCTGTGTGTCAATGGAGCTGCAGGACACACGGGCAACCTGATTCTGTGTGTCAAAGGAGCTGCAGGACACACGGGCAACCTGATTCTGTGTGTCAATGGAGCTGCAGGACACACAGGCAACCTGATTCTGTGTGTCAATGGAGCTGCAGGACACATGGGCAACCTGATGTTTGGTGTCAATGGAGCTACAGGACACATGGGCAACCTGATTCTGTGTGTCAATGGAACTGCAGGACACACGGGCAACCTGATTCTGTGTCAAAGGAGCTGCAGGACACACGGGCAACCTGATTCTGTGTGTCAATGGAGCTGCAGGACACACGGGCAACCTGATTCTGTGTCAAAGGAGCTGCAGGACACACGGGCAACCTGATTCTGTGTGTCAATGGAGCTGCAGGACACGTGGGCAACCTGATTCTGTGTGTCAATGGTGCTGCAGGACACACGGGCAACCTGATTCTGTGTGTCAATGGAGCTGCAGGACACATGGGCAACCTTTTAGGACAGTGGTCATGTAGAACTGGAAACACAAATCCCCTGTTCTGGTCGTTGATTGAGGATACAGTGATAAGACTTGCAGCTATCTGATATCAGTCACTAGAAAGCTACAATACCAATGGGGCTGAGCTGCCGTATCAGGCACTGCCACTGAATACCTGACCCCACATATTTTTGCTATGTATTGGCTCTTTGCCCTAAATAATAGAAGTTGGTCCCAGACTAAAGGCCCAGTCACACACAGATAATGGTGCACAGATTGTGAACAGATCTCTGGTTGCAGTGAAATCATGGACACATTGTTACATTTGTACACAGCCACAAGATAGAACAATGTGTCCATGATTTCACTGCAACCAGAGATCTGTTCACAATCTGCACCATTATCTGTGTGTGACTGGGCTTTAACACCTCTCCCTTTCTTGGACATTCATATATTCTAATAAATCAGCCATAATATATCTACGCCCAACCTTTATTAGTCATAGGAAACCCTGGGTTTCCAATTTTTCACCCTTTCCGAGATCTCTGCTTGCCGTCAGTGACTGGTAACAATCTTTTCTGCATCAAGAAACCAAACACATGCCCAGCCCTACCAGTTCTGACCGCTGGGGGTCTGTACAGTCAGGGAGGGACTGGGCCGGGGGGCAAAGGTGCATTTGCTCCCCGGCCTGGTGACTTAACAATTCAGGGCCGCCAAGTGCATTATTAACAATGGCAGAAGAAACAGCTCAATCCTTCTGATCATGAGGGTTTGTTACAATGTGTCAGAGGCCGGATACAATTGTAGCAAATCCCCTGCTCTTATAAGAAGGTCTGGACTCTGAAGAAGCTGCAGAACGTTACTGGTTTGTTGTTTTTGGCTGTGAATGGAGAAGAAACAAAATAATAAAGAGAAGAAAAGGAAACGATTTGCAAAAGTTACTTTGTCTTCATTTATAGGAAAATCCACCCAAAAACAGAAAAAAGAAGAAAAACGACACAAAGACGAGAAGGAGCCGCTGGAAATGGCTACAACATGGATGTATTTTGTTGGTAACGTTTTTACAGAGTCACAATCGAGAACAAAAAACAGAAACCTGACAAATCACAAGGTTTCGCCCGCGGCCCGGGGACGTCTCCGCACCCTCAGGCTCCAGCAATAAGAGAAAAACAAAGAGGGTTTCTTTATTAATTACAATTCTTTTTACATTTTTAGTTTAAACATCTCTCTGTGAACCGGGCACCGACAGGTAACGGGGGTGGGGATAAAAAGATGGCTGCTGCCTTCCAAAAACAGCGCCACTTCTGCTCACAGGTTGTGTGCGGTATTACATGAAACATCAGAGACTTTTTTTTTTGCAAAGGAACAGGTGGGATTGTCCTTAGCCTAAAAATTGAGTGGAGGCGGCCAAAAAAAAAAAAAAAGTTACTCCCCATGTACCCCCGCCCCCCCCAAGCACTATTTTGCATGGTGGTGAAAGTTTTGCCACAGCAGCCAATCAGATTCTCTCAAGTCTCAGATCAGCAATCTGATTGGCTGCTATGGACAACACAACAACTTTCAGCCAATGAAACAGCTGCTCCCGCCCCCCCCTTTCCCCACCCCTGAGGAGCGGTGCCGGGTTCACTTTTCTTTAACCATTTCCTATACAAACCGTTATAACTAGAACAAACCCCCTCGGCTGCCAGGTCGACACGGAGAGGGAAAAAAAAAATGAATATTTTTAAAAAATTATTATTTTTTTTTACAAATCCTGTTGCAAATGTTTTATTTTACTGTGAAACTGTCAGTTTAGAAAAATATAGATTACAAAAATAGCTGAAGATTAAAAGGAAAGGGAAGATCCCGAGATTGATCTGATGATCTAAAAAGATTCGCTAAACACAATGAGGATAAACCGCGATGTCCCCCCCCCCATAAGAGGTTACCCCATTACCCACAATGCCATGCAGTACCACAGGTCCAAGAAAGAAAGAGAAGACGACTACTCCACCAATCATCTCACAGGGTGAAGAGGATGAACACAATTATAGAAAAATCACATTCAACATTTTTGGCGCAAATTATTTTTTTTCCTCCCAAAATGGCAAAATCGAGAAGGAGGAGAAGGGGAAGGTGGGGGGCGCTAGATCTCTTCACTCCGTGCCATTGGCTGTAGGGATTCGCCTCCAGGAGGTGGAGGAACCGGATGAGGTAATTGTGAATTCAGTCCGCCATGATGGCGCGATACATTCCAGATCAGCGGTGTTTGCATAATAGACGACATTGAAGGTGTTGTCCATATTAAAAAAAAAATAGTGTCCCCAGTGCGGGACAAAGCGTCTGTCTTCTTTCTGGAGGATCGGTCTTGTCCTATTTCCCACTGATATTAATGGGTTTGGTGTAATACTTCGGTTTCTCCTCCGGGGGAGCTGCTTAGAAATCAAACACTTGGATCCAGGCGTCAGTTCACAGCTGATCTTGATGGAGAAGATGGTCTGGATGAATCAGAGGGTGGGGGATCAATAACCTGTGGTATCTCCTGGGGTCTCTTCCCCGATTCACAATGACAGTCCAGACATCCCTAAAGAGTCTCCCGACGCCCGTTCCCGGCTACAATCAGCCATTAGTGCAATCCCTTCTTTCAGGGATGTTTACAAGAGATAGCGCCCCCCACAAGACACGGATTACACCCCCAATATAGCAGCAGGTCTCACGCCATCATCATCCTCCTCCCTCATTTGGCTTTATGTGACAATACGCAAATCTGATCACAGCTTAGAACAGGGGCCATCACGAGTGAGCATCCACCCATAGATTAGGGAGGGGGATATGGCTTGTGTCCTGCAGCAGAGGATAGGAGGCGCCACAACCATGTGACTTATGCATCACAGATGTTAATGGTGAGGATCCCCCCATGGTGTCCCCCTCAGAGCACCCCCCCCCCCGAGCTGTGTCCCCCCTCTCACGGTATCCCTCAGAGTGCACCCCCTAAACTGTCTTCCCTACCCTGCCCCCCCCATGGTGTCCATCAGAGAACCTACCCCATCCTCACTTTCGATGGTGTCCCTCAGGGCCCCCCCATGTGCCTCCCAAAGTCCTTCAGAGCCCCCGCAGCATCTCTCAGAGCACCCCCCTCTACCTGGTATCTCTCAGATCCCTCTGAAAGCACCCCTTCAAGTCTCCCCTACACTCCCACCCATGGTGTCCCTCAGAGACCCTATTCCCATCCCCCTCAGTGACCCCCCAAAGTGCCCCCCTCCCTCTTTATTTTTTCCAAGTGGATAAGAAAGTGTGGGGTGTTTATGGGCACATCGCTCCACACGAGGTCTCGGTCCCCATATTTTGTTTGGAGAGTGGTCATATAAGCAGCACCGGCCACCAGTATAAGAATAAAAACTACCCATGTTACAAACCTCCCAGCCCCATAACACAGAGATCTCAGAAGACCCCCCACATCCTACTAGAATGATCGTATTAGCCAAGTGGGCGGAACATTAATGCCGCCTTGGAGAGTGGCGCAGCTCCCTCCACTTTGTGCGAGTCCGTGGCCCCTGCAGAAGACCACAAGACGTGCGAAACACAATCCACCATGAATTAAACACCAGTGCGAGTGATCGTGATTCATAACGGAGCGGAGGCCCTGCAGGTGCTGGACTACAACCCCCATCATACCCGGTACTAGCCCAGAACTTCACGCAGACTACGTTAACCCTCTCCAGTCTGAGAAACCATGAATACATAGACAGTAATCACCACTATGGCACATTAGGAGTGTATGAGTATTAAAAACAATCTCGGCATCCCGCCCACCCATCCCCCCTGTACACCCGCCCAACCATCCCGCCCAACCATCCCGCTCACCCACCCAACCATCCCGCCCACACCATCCCCCCTGTACACCCCCCAACCATCCCACCCAACTATCCCGCCCAACCATCCTGCCCACCCACCCCCCCCTCACACCCACCCAACTATCCCGCCCAACCATCCCGCTCACCCAACCAACCATCCTGCCCAACCATCCCCCCTGCTCACCCGCCCAACCATCCGCCCAACCATCCTGCACACCTGCCCAACCATCCCGCCCAAACATCCCGCCCAACCATCCCGCCCGCCCGAGTGTCCCGTACAAAAAAATCCACTTTTTGCTACATAATAAAATACTTCACCTTGATAACCGATTAAAATTACACACAAAGAAGGAGACGGCGCGGTCCAAGTGTCCCGGGAGGTCACTGGAGCCTCGGGGGTCTCTACGGGGTCTCTACGGGGTCTCTACGGGTCTCTACGGGGGTCTCTACGGGGTCTCTACGGGTCTCTATGGGGGTCTCTATGGGGGTCTCTACGGTTATGGCATTAATGTCGAGCACCAGCTGTAACAGGTTCTGAGAGATCGTCAATGTTAAATAATAATAATAAAGGAAATACGCTGACACAACGTCAGGCTCGGCACAGTTTTCTTGGCTGATTTTTGATGACTTAAAACCAAAAACATAAAAAAAGAAGGGGAGACGGGGGAGGGGATCTGTAAAAACTGCTGACGAGAGGCGTCACAGGGGAACTGAGTGCAAACTGGTCCTTTGGCTTTAATGGTTTCAATACTTGGCTTTATAAACACTGACGAGAAGGTGATGAGGACTGAGACGTCTCGAGTTGGAGGGCGACACTGAACCCCGTGACGAGACCAAAACTAAAGACAGGCGACTTAGACACGAGACGTTTTGGCCCAGGTGACTGGGCGACTCCAGCGGCGGATCGCTGGGGCCGTGAGGATATTGTTTTCCGGCCCTTTCATTCACATGGAGTTGCCTGCTGTACGGCAGCTGCCTGGCATTGAGTTACAGCCGGAGCTTTAGGGATCAGTAACGGATGCTGTAACTGTGAACGATAACGAGCAGCGGGATACGTCCATAGCGCAAAGGTGCATCATCCTCCGAGCGGAGCACAAGGGTCCAGAAAGAGCATTCCAGATCTTTGGTGAAAAACAATAAAACCCATCCACCCTAAACCTGAAAAAATCCCCTCCAAATAAAACCCATCCCTTACTCTGCATGGCTCCTACAGAAAGCCACAGGTGGACGGGGCGTCCTAATGGGTCAGTGCCTGGATGGACGTTCTCCATTTGCCCACATGGCGCCTGATGGACGTTCTCCATTTGCCCACGTGGCTCCTGGATGGATGCTCTCCATTTGCCCACGTGGCTCTTGGATGGACGTTCTCCATTTGCCCACGTGGTGCCTAGATGGACGTTCTCCATTTGCCCACGTGGCGCCTGGATGGACGCTCTCCATTCGCCCACGTGGCTCTTGGATGGACGTTCTCCATTTGCCCACGTGGCGCCTGGATGGACGCTCTCCATTTGCCCACGTGGCTCCTGGATGGACGCTCTCCATTTGCCCACGTGGCTCCTGGATGGACGTTCTCCGGTCGCCCACGTGGTGCCTGGATGGACGTTCTCCGGTCACCCATGTGGCTCCTGGATGGACGTTCTCCATTTGCCCACATGGGCCTGGATGGACGTTCTCCGGTCGCCCACGTGGCTCCTGGATGGACGTTCTCCAGTCACCCACGTGGTGCCTGGATGGACGCTCTCCATTTGCCCACGTGGCGCCTGGATGGACGTTTCTCCGGTCGCCCACGTGGCTCCTGGATGGACGTTCTCCGGTCGCCCACGTGGCTCCTGGATGGACGTTCTCCGGTCGCCCACGTGGCTCCTGGATGGACGTTCTCCGGTCGCCCACGTGGCTCCTGGATGGACGTTCTCCGGTCGCCCACGTGGCTCCTGGATGGACGTTCTCCATTCGCCCACGTGGCTCTCGGATGGACGCTCTCCAGTCACCCAGTGGTGCCTGGATGGACATTCTCCATTCGCTCCCGTGGCGCTAGCACCATCTAATAAATAAGGTTGGACTGGAGGGGTCCCTGACTGTGACACCAGACTACGCGACTCCCCCTACACAAAAAGTGACGTCCAGGATCCATAATAATAAAAAAGAAGTTAAACCCGACTTATAAAACGAGTGAACAGAGAACCTGTCAGTGAGTCTACAGGAAAGACTGAAAACATGAAAAGACACCTAAGTTACCGGGTGCCTTAAAGTACCTCCACGCGGAGCCGGCGGCCATAGTGCCACCAACCGTCACCGATCACTTTAAAAAAAATTCCGAAAAATGGCCGCCGGCTACACGCGGTTCAGTGGGTTCAAGTAATGGAAGAAGATGCTGGTAATTCTGGATTCAGAAGATAGAAATGGACCCAAGAAAAAAGGGAAAAACAAACCCTGGAATGGCAGAAATCGGGGTTACGGCGGAGGAGCCCCCTAGTTGCGCTTCACGATTCGTGTCTGGTGCAGAAAATGGAGGCAACTTTGGTCTGGACACGATTTCTCCTAGTGACAGTAAGACGGGATGAGCAGACGGTGCACAGAAGACATAAAAAAGAGTGAAATAAACCTAACAAATGCTGAAAAGCAAAAGCCGCCCCGGCCCGGAATGGAGGAAGTTTGACTTTTTTCCATCTAAAAAAAAAAAAAAATAGAACAAAAAATGAGATAAAAAAACGATTGGTTCAAAGAGCGAGAAAATGACAGAGTCCAGAACCCCCGGTGTCATCATCGGGGCGCGGAGCTTCCCGGGGTTACACGTGAAGAGACAGTCGAGGTGTCGGCTCCGGATACTACAAGATGATACATGGCTTCTTATCCTTGAAGGGGTTTTCGGAGGCGGGGATGCCCATCAGGAGGGGGTCGTTCTTGGCGTGTTCGTCACAGTAGCGCATGAGATCGGCCGACGCTTTGGAGACCTGAAAAGCAAAAAAACAAAAAAATTACATTACAGAAATGAAATCCAACGGTTGGGTAAGGTCACTGGTGCGGCCTCTCCGGAGCATGCCGGATTAATGGGGGCTGCCTCTACGGAGGATGCCGGATTAATGGGGGACTGCCTCTACGGAGGATGCCGGATTAATGGGGGACTGCCTCTACGGAGGATGCCAGATTAATGGGTGACTGCCTACTCCGGAGAATGCCGGATTAATGGGTGACGCCTCTCCAGAGGATGCCGGTTTAGACCTACGAGGGACTGCCTCTCGGAGGATGCTGGATTACTACTAGCCGACTGCCTCCTCCGAGGATGCCGGATTAATGGGGGACTGCCTCTCCGGAGGATGCCGGATTAATGGGTGACTGCCGCTCCGGAGGATGCCGGAAATATTAATGGGTGACTGCCTCTCCAGAGAGTATGCCGGGATCGATCAGTGACGCTGCCTCCTCTGGAGGATGCCGGATTACTGGGGGGGTGCAATGCAGGGAAGAATTGGATGTTACCTTTATTCTTTCTATGGACGCCTCCACCTTCAGCTGCTGGACAGTTCTCCGGGCTTGTGCGATGTTATTCGTGCTGGCCGTCTTGGTAGACATCTTTGGTGAAGTCTAGAGAGAGAAAATCAGAAAGAACAAATGATAGATCTAGAGATAAAGCTGGGAAACGTCTGATGATAGAGGAGGAGCGCACTAATAGCGGGAGGAGACGCCCCTGGGGTGTTCCCAGGAGGGACCGTGATCGCGGGAGCGTCAGTAGTAATGAGCGAGTATTAATAATTGGATGCTCGATGGGCACGACTCAGTACCCGAGTATAATGGAAGTCTATGGAGAATTGGAGCATTTTACCAAAAGATGCCCCAGAAAAATGCTCCAGTTTCCCATTGACTTCAGTTATACGCGGCACTCGATTCGCACCTGCCCGAGTATCCAACTGCTCGTTTCGAGTACCCGCTGATCAAATAATCACCTGCCATCCTGAGAGTAGGGGTTGAGGCTTAGACCCTCCGCTCCATTCACAGAGCCCAATCCTCTACATAGCAATCAGTGAGGTGTCCCTCATCTTATGCCAGCAGAACATTTGGCGAAAAATGAAGCAATTTTGCAAACAGAGATTACAAATCTGGTCCTCTCTGCACACAGCTCCTCTGCAGAGTACAGCGACATACAAACCCTGCACCGTCCGATCCTGCGATCTCTGCCACCCACTTGTCTTAATTACAACTCAGAATAAGGCTGCAGGCAGCAGACTACACAGGAATTGTAGTCTGTTACCATGGAGACACATAGGTCTGCAGAGGAGCTGTGTGTACGGGACGACAACTCATCAACAAGCCCCACTTTTGTGCTTCGTATAGACCCATCCTACCATTACAAACGGATGTTAAAATCGTTACAAAAAAGTATGTGAACATCGATAAAAATAATCTTTAGAGAGGACATTCCTGCACATAAACGAACTGATGACAGAGGACATTGCTGCACATCAACGACTGATGACAGGATATTGCTGCACATCAACGACTGATTACAGAGGACATTGCTGCACATCAACGACTGATTACAGAGGACATTGCTGCACATCAACGACTGATTACAGAGGATCATGCTGCACATCAACGACTGATTACAGAGGACATTGCTGCCCATCGCTGATGACAAGGACATTGCTGCACTCAACGACTGATGACAGAGGACATTGCTGCACATCACGAATGATCACAGAGGAATTGCTGCACATCAACGACTGATTACAGAGGACATTGCTGCACATCAATGACTGATGACAGAGGACATGCTGCACATCAACGACTGATTACAGAGACATTGCTGCAACAACGACTGATTACAGAGGACATTGCTGCACATCAACGACTGATTACAGAGGACATTGCTGCACATCAATGACTGATTACAGAGGACATTGTGCAATCATGACGATGACAGAGGACATTGCTGCACATCAACGACTGATCACAGAGGACATTGATGCAACATCAACGACTGATACAGAAGGATCGGGGCTGCCAGTTTCATTTGCCCTATCCCTTGTGCCCGGCAGTGCTGAAATGCCTCCATATGAAGCAGACAAGGTTCGTGTGCATACGAATTGGGGAAGAGGTGTCAGAAGTAATGGTAACATAGGTCACCTGGAGTAGCGCACAGATTCATAGCAGCCGGTAAACCCTGCAACACGCTGGCGGCTGGAGACGTGGGATGGCAGATTTTCATGTTGTGGCCAGTAGATCGGACACTTTTCCATTAGTAAAAAAAACTTTCAACTTCATCTACAGAAAAGAAAATCACATCACGAAGATGTCAATAAACCTAAAAGCTAAATACAGTGGAGATCCGGTCAGATCACAGACACGCCACGATCTCTGCACGTCAGTCAGAAGCCGAATATCACCAGTTGGACTGAGAGAATCGATGACACTGGTAGAAGGCAAAGGACACGAGAACCTTCATCAATGACGAACAGCACAGAACGGGGACTGGTTACTAAACATCACTGCACAGCAGAGACCGGCAATGTGGGACCGGGGCCAAGACTCTGCACGACACGGCCCAGGTGTCCGAGGAGGCGCAATGACAGCGGAATAGCAGGGAGAGCGCGGCACAGTCACCGCAGCAGTGGAGGCAAAGCTTAGATCACAGGTGATCACCCCACGTCTCCAGGGTTCAGCACAGGATCACAGGCACAGTATAATCCAATCATAGTGAAGGATTCCCAACAATAATCGTCTGCATTAAGCTGAGATTTGTGTGATTTTAGAACAGCCGCATTGAGTGAATCCCTTTAAACGCAGCGGAAGGTGCCATTTCTGTAACCGGACGCCCCGGCAGGATCCTGTGAGCACCTTTCCTTACAGGTCAAATTAAAATCAAGTGGGAACCACAAGGGTCAAATCACCCAGAAAGGGCTGAGTGGATCCCTACAGATCAGCAATGGCCGGAGGATCCAGATGGGCTTTCTGACCCCTCATTACTTTATTATATTCAGCCTTTTCTGGTGACGTCGGTGACATTTGTGCATTAATAAACAAAGCGGTTCCACCTGTTTGAGCACCGGGACGTCACCACAGTCCAGGACACGCAGGTAAAGCTTTGTCAACAGATTCAGATTAACCCCGTGATCGTGGGAGATCAACTGATGCTCAACAATGGGGTCAGATCAGATCGCACCCTCAAAACTGCAGGAGGTGATGTGACAATTCGGATAAAGAAGGCTGCGCCCCATTCAGACCCCAAAAGAATAAACGTGTCCCAAACCCCTTCAACCCTCAGGTTTTGCCCGTTTCTAGATTTCGGGGAGGTTTGGCTTGTACACGGTATATAATGTAGAGTAGGACCACACCGGTACACGGTATATAATGTAGAGTAGGATCACACCGGTACACGGTATATAATGTAGAGTAGACCACACCGTACACGGTATATAATGTAGAGTAGACCACACCGGTACACGGTATATAATGTAGAGTAGGACCACACCGGTACACGGTATATAATGTAGAGTAGGACCACACCGGTACACGGTATATAATGTAGAGTAGGATCACACCGGTACACGGTATATAATGTAGAGTAGGACCACACCGGCTCTCGAGGTCGTGCCGCCTCCAACATCAACAACCTGTTTACACCAGTCCGGAGCCATGACGGGTCCACGCTGCTCCTGACTCACCCTTCAGCCCTGTATACAGTGTGCGCAGCACGGGAGGTGCCGGTATGTGTCTGCGCCAGCACCTGCCCATTGTATAGTGAGGAATCCTGCAGCGTGACGTGAAGCAGAGAAAGTCTGGATTATTCACATAACTGATGGATTATACTTTGCGAGGAAACAACGCAACGTATCTGACACAATGTAACGCCACACCTGCGATCACGGATTCTGTATACAGTCACAGAGGACACTGCAGGGTGTATATACCGGATGATGGGGCTGGGTGTGCTGCAATATCCAGTGGTACCTGGAGGCGAGGAAGAGATTTGTGCCAGGCTGGTCCTCCCTGACAGCCGCCACTGGCAGCCATCACTTCTGGCATCCTCGGACCGGCAATATGACCCCTGCAACATCCTGCAGGATAGGTTTGCTTAGTTCAAGACCAAACCCCCAAAACAAAGTAGGGTGCAACATCGATGCCATGTTTCATGCTTCCCTCTACTTGCATTTTATGGAGGTGGCCAGCACCGTGACCCCTGTGCCGCTGGTGCCGTGACCCCCTGTGCCGCTGGTGCCGTGACCCCCTGTGCCGCTAGTGCCGTGCCCCCCTGTGCCGCGGTGCCGTGCCACCTGTGCCGCTGGTGCCGTGCCACCTGTGCCGTGCCCCCTGTGCCGTGACCCTTGTGCCGCTGGTGCCGTGCCACCTGTGCCGCTGGTGCCGTGCCACCTGTGCCGTGCCCCCTGTGCCGTGCCCCCTGTGCCGTGCCCCCTGTGCCGCAGCGGGTGGTTGCTCTATTGGGGCCACACATGCTCTGCGGTGACAGTTCTGCAGACCTGTCCCAGTCGCGGCCCCCCCCTGCAGACGCCGATCCCTCCTGAGTTTCCTGTTGTGCAATTATTCAAATGAGCCGTAGACGGAGGATCCGGCGGACGGGAAAAGTGAGCGAAGTTTGCAGGGTTCAGGAAGTTGTGCGGGCACAAAGCCAAGATTCTCCAAGTTGTTCACAGTCCCTGAGCTGAGAATTTAGTCCGGACAAGTTAGAAAGCGATAAAGCTCCGGGCACCGGGCCGAGGGGGCAAACAAGGTCGATCGTTGTACAAGGTGGTTCTTACTGGTTGGAGAAAGTTTACAGGAAATATGATGTTGATGGAGGAGGGCACAGGCATGGCACGGGGCACAGGGATGGGCACAGGGACGGGCACAGGGCACAGGGGGACGGGCACAGGGACGGCACAGGGGACGGGGCACAGGGGACGGGGCACAGGGGACGGCACAGGGGACGGGGCACAGGGGACGGGGCACAGGGCGCACAGGGACGGGCACAGGGACGGGCACAGGGGACGGGGCACAGGGGACGGGGGCACAGGGCAGGGGCACAGGGCAGGGGCACGGGCAGGGGCACGGGGCATAGGGCACTTTTAGGTGCCAGACTGAAGGCGCGCCCAGAACAAAGGGCAACTGTCTAGGGTGGAAGAATCTCCACAGATAGACGTACATGATACAATTGTGGCCACCACTAGGGGCGCTCACACGTAAACGCCATATTATGTAACGTGTGCAAAAGGGTTAATCCTATCATACAACATGGTCCCATCATTCAGGGGCCCCAGGGATCCGGGCTTTGTTCTGAGGGGTCATTTCAGAGACCCCATTGTCCTGACCTGAGGGGCCCCAGCACTCAGGACCTCACTGATCCTGTGGAAACGTTTTCTGAACATTTAGACGTTACATTCTGGGAATCCTCCGGCGGTACGGTAACAAGATAAACGTCTGCCTTGCTCCAAAATCCGCCCCCTCCATCCAGATTGTGACATGTGACATTGCCCCCATCCGCATTCACTTCACTATTGCTGCAATACCAGACACAGCCCATAGTCAGGGGGGCGCTGTTTGTGGCCATGTTGTCTCTAATACCTCAAAAAGTGAAATGATCACTTATCTAAAGGGCCGGTGATACTTTAGGGACCGGTGGGATCTAGATCTAGAGAGCAGGGATCCTGCACAGAAGAGACATCGGCTGATGAGGCCCCGGACTGGGACCTACTGGATTTTTCTGGGTTTTAATGGACTTCACCCATTGTTCAGCGTTCACCAATATAACGAGTCCTCGGTGCCCTCTCCCCTCCCCGGCTCACACACAGCTGATTGCGTTTCAGTGTAGCAGGAGGAGCGACTCTTTCTTGCAGTTTCATCATCTCGTGCCGGAGACTTTACACCAAAATCACCAGAATCCACTGATCCAAGAGTGATCAACCATTAAGATCTACACTGCTCTCCCCCCCCCACCCCCGGAGCGGCTGATAACAGAGGACAACAGACTGCAAATAAAGGCAGGAGACACTTCAGATCGAGGATCCCCCATCACCTCCACCAGTGACATCTAGACTGAGTGAGGAGGGTCTCCACAGCCAGGGGGGGGGGGACCCCTAGACTCCACAGCCAGGGGGGGGGGGACCCCCAGACTCCACAGCCAGGGGGGGACCCCCAGACTCCACAGCCAGGGGGGGACCCCCAGACTCCACAGCCAGGGGGGGACCCCCAGACTCCACAGCCAGGGGGGACCCCCAGACTCCACAGCCAGGGGGGACCCCAGACTGCACAGCCAGGGGGGACCCCCAGACTCCACAGCCAGGGGGCCCCTATGATTTCACAATCAGGGGGCCACTAAATCTTCACAATCAGGGGGCCACTAAATCTTCACAATCAGGGGGCCCCTCAGTCATCACAATCAGGGGGCCCCTCAGTCATCACAATCAGGGGGCCCCTCAGTCATCACAATCAGGGGGCCCCTCAGTCATCACAATCAGGGGGCCCCTCAGTCATCACAACCAGGGGGCCCCTCAGTCATCACAACCAGGGGGCCCCTCAGTCATCACAACCAGGGGGCCCCTCAGTCATCACAATCAGGGGGCCCCTCTGTTCTGTCTGTGGACAGGAGAACCTCATTGTCCTGGGACAGGAGCCGGCATTGGGGGCTTCCTCTGGGGTCTGAGCCTGAAGAAGATCTAGAACAGGTCGAAACGTTGCACCAACAACCAAATAAAGAAGTTTTGCTTTTTCCCCTGGCTTTGGACGTCGTCTCCTCTCCTTTATGCCGGAGGGTGGGGGGCAGAGGGGGGCAGCGGGGGGCAGGTGTGTAGGGTCTCCTGGGTCCCCGGTTTCCCCCTCTATAGTGAGGGGTGCAGCGTTCTGTCCTGATGGTGATCGCTGCCTTTATCTGCAGGACGACCATTTTGCAGGACACGTTGTGTGATCGGCAGCACCTGCCCCCCCTCCCCCCACCCCGGATTGGCGCTATCGGCGGGTGGTTACGTGGCGCTGACGTCCTCCGGTACAATACACACACGACCTGTAATCAGGTTATACAACCCCGACCTATAAAAGCTGTGACCTACTCCGCAGGAACGCCACAAATCCACCTACAGCCGGCGCCCGCGTAACACCTTAACCCCTTCACTGCCCACAAGGGACTGGCGGGGAGGGAGACTGAAGGTGCGGGCACTGATAATGGACATGGCGGGCGGGTACGGGGGCATTATGTGCGCGGATACACCCCTGTATACAGTGTGTAGTATATAGCAGTACGGGAAGACAATAACCTGCATCCTGACACCTAACTACTTCATCTTAAAGGGCCAGTAATCATTAACTGTAGACCGTGGGATGATGCAGGGGCCACTGACCCCGGGGCCACAGGTCACTTGACTTGTCATATTAAGTCCAATAGTTGCACAGAGAATATAAAAGAAAAGCACCGGGGCGAGCAGCTCTGGGGGACCCTGGGCGGGGGGGGGGGGGGGGCGGTGTGGGGGTGGTACGAGCGCTGCTCTGGAGCAGCTTAACGACAGCCTGAGGCTTATGGAGTTTTCCTGGCATCAGTCTGGACCCTCGACATAATCCAAGGCGATCAGCCCGAGACCAGCGAGGACCGGAACCTCAGCCCGGCAGCCGGTGTACAGGGAGGGGTGACGTCACCCCGTTATATCACACACCTACACTGTGGAGCAGCCGGTGTACAGGGAGGGGTGACGTCACCCCCGTTATATCACACACCTACACTGTGGAGCGGCCGGTGTACAGGGGTGGGTGACGTCACCCCGTTATATCACACACCTACACTGTGGAGCGGCCGGTGTACAGGGAGGGGTGACGTCACCCCCTTATATCACAACACCTACACTGTGGAGGCGGCCGGTGTACAGGGGGGGTGGAGTACGTCACCCCGTTATATCACACACCTACACTGTGGAGCGGCCGCTGTACAGGGAGGGGTGACGTCACCCCGTTATATCACACACCTACACTGTGGACGCGGCCGGTGTACAGGGAGGGGTGACGTCACCCCGTTATATCACACACCTACACTGTGGAGCGGCTGGTGTACAGGGAGGGGTGACGTCACCCCCTTATATCACACACTTACACTGTGGAGCGGCCGGTGTACAGAGAGGGGTGACGTCACCCCGTTATATCACACACCTACACTGTGGAGCGGCCGGTGTACAGGGAGGGGTGACGTCACCCCGTTATATCACACACCTACACTGTGGAGCGGCTGGTGTACAGGGAGGGGTGACGTCACCCCCTTATATCACACACTTACACTGTGGAGCGGCCGGTGTACAGAGAGGGGTGACGTCACCCCGTTATATCACACACCTACACTGTGGAGCGGCCGGTGTACAGGGAGGGGTGACGTCACGCCGTTATATCACACTGGAACCACCCGGGGCCGGACAACCGCAAAAATCCCAACGAGGGCGGCCGCCTGCAGACACATCAGGACGATCACCGAGTGCGAGGGTCCGAGATCCCCGAGGCCGATCCCCAGACACGAGGGTCACAGATCACTTAATATGGAGATGGCGCAACTTATGGCTTCCAGGGGGCAGAACCCAACTTTCCCAGATCTCTGAAAGGCAAATGTGGCTACAAACTGTGCAGATCAGCTTTGCCAGTAATGGGTTGAAGTACGTGGTCTGCGGGGGTCCGCAGGGGAGCAGCGAGCCCCCCGTGTCACCTGAGGTTCTCATGTCTGGGGGGTCCGCAGGGAAGCAGTGAGCCCCCGTGTCACCTGAGGTTCTCATGTCTGCGGGGGTCCGCAGGGGAGCAGTGAGCCCCTGTGTCACCTGAGGTTCTCATGTCTGGGGGGGTCCGCAGGGAAGCAGTGAGCCCCCGTGTCACCTGAGGTTCTCATGTCTGGGGGGGTCCGCAGGGGAGCAGTGAGCCCCCCGTGTCACCTGAGGTTCTCATGTCTGGGGGGGTCCGCAGGGGAGCAGTGAGCCCCTGTGTCACCTGAGGCTCTCATGTCTGGGGGGGTCCGCAGGGGAGCAGTGAGCCCCCCGTGTCACCTGAGGTTCTCATGTCTGGGGGGGTCCGCAGGGAAGCAGTGAGCCCCCGTGTCACCTGAGGTTCTCATGTCTGCGGGGGTCCGCAGGGGAGCAGTGAGCCCCCGTGTCACCTGAGGTTCTCATGTCTGGGGGGGTCCGCAGGGGAGCAGTGAGCCCCCGTGTCACCTGAGGTTCTCATGTCTGCGGCTTCACACGAGACATTTACACCTCCGTGCTCGCTGTGTTTGCAATGTGTTACACAACCATCGCCTCACATTAACCTCGTCAGGGAAAGTTTCCTGCTCCTAGAAATGTGGGAACATCCTGATGTCAGAATAAAATATAAACCATCTGCAGGGTCCGCACTCACAGGGGAAGATGTTCTACAAAACGATGAGAAAAGACATAAAACTGCCCTCCTATATCTGTAGGTAACGAGCAGAAACCGGGGCTGAACGATGCCAGGAGCAGCCGCCACCTCCGTCCCTCTGCAGGACGAGAGCCCAGGAGCAGCCGCCACCTCCGTCCCTCTGCAGGAGGAGAGACCAGGAGCAGCCGCCACCTCCGTCCTGCTGCAGGAGGAGAGCCCAGGAGCAGCTTCCACCTCTGACCCTCTGCAGGAGGAGAGCCCAGGAGCAGCTGCCACCTCCGACCCTCTGCAGGAGGAGAGCCCAGGAGCAGCCTCCACCTCCGTCCCTCTGCAGGAGGAAAGCCCAGGAGCAGCCGCCACCTCTGTCCCTCTGCAGGAGGAGAGCCCAGAAGCAGCCGCCACCTCTGTCCCTCTGCAGGAGGAGAGCCCAGAAGCAGCCGCCACCTCTGTCCCTCTGCAGGAGGAGAGCCCAGGAGCAGCCGCCACCTCTGTCCCTCTGCAGGAGGAGAGCCCAGGAGCAGCTGCCACCTCCGACCCTCTGCAGGAGGAGAGCCCAGGAGCAGCCTCCACCTCCGTCCCTCTGCAGGAGGAAAGCCCAGGAGCAGCCGCCACCTCTGTCCCTCTGCAGGAGGAGAGCCCAGAAGCAGCCGCCACCTCTGTCCCTCTGCAGGAGGAGAGCCCAGAAGCAGCCGCCACCTCTGTCCCTCTGTAGGAGGAGAGCCCAGGAGCAGCCGCCACCTCCGTCCCTCTGCAGGAGGAGAGCCCAGGAGCAGCCGCCACCTCCGTGCCTCTGCAGGAGGAGAGCCCAGGAGCAGCCGCCACCTCCGTCCCTCTGCAGGAGGAGAGCCCAGGAGCAGCCGCCACCTCCGTCCCTCTGCAGGAGGAGAGCCCAGGAGCAGCCGCCACCTCCGTCCCTCTGCAGGAGGAGAGCCCAGGAGCAGCCGCCACCTCTGTCCCTCTGCAGGAGGAGAGCCCAGGAGCAGCAGCCACCTCTGTCCCTCTGCAGGAGGAGAGCCCAGGAGCAGCCGCCACCTCCGTCCCTCTGCAGGAGGAGAGCCCAGGAGCAGCCGCCACCTCTGTCCCTCTGCAGGAGGAGAGCCCAGGAGCAGCCGCCACCTCTGTCCCTCTGCAGGAGGAGAGCCCAGGAGCAGCCGCCACCTCCGTCCCTCTGCAGGAGGAGAGCCCAGGAGCAGCAGCCACCTCCGTCCTCCTGCAGGAGGAGAGCCCAGGAGCAGCCGCCACTTGTAGCAGTTGGTCAGTCGCCCAGGCTTCCTAGCAATCAGTCTCTGCCCTCCAAGTTTACAATCAAGAAAGCACCAGGTGATATATGCAAAAATGGTGATGATCTGACCGCAGCGACCCCCACCCGTTCCAACAGAACTGCCATTAGGTTTCCCCAGCTAGGATGAAGTGCTGATGAACACAGCGCCCCCCAGAGGTCAGACCCCCATTGATCGATGAACACCAAGCGCCCCCCAGAGTCAGAACCCCCATTGATCTAGAGGTTAAGTGAGATGAAGCTTCGGGCTGGGATGCCCCTTTAACAATGCACCACGGTGTTCTCCTGAGGAACGAGCAGCAGCGGCGTCATACAGCGATAAGTGGGAGAAGCTACGAATGACGGATGTGCCGAAAATCATCCAAATAACGAGATCACATCTCTGTACCACGAGGAGGTGACCAGATCTGCAACTGATGATGAGTGCAGGTATCAGGGTGACACTGATGATGAGCGCAAGGTATCGGGGTGACACTGATGAGGACGCAGGTATCGGGGGACACTGATGATGAGTGCAGGTATCAGGGTGACACTGATGATGAGCGCAGGTATCGGGGGTGACCTGATGATGAGCGCAGGTATCGGGGTGACACTGATGAGGAGCGCAGGTATCGGGTGGACACTGATGATGAGTGCAGGTATCGGGGTGACACTGATAATGAGCGCAGGAATCGGGGTGACACTGATGATGACGCAGGTATCAGGGTGACACTGATGATGAGCGCAGGTATCGGGGTGACACTGATAATGAGCGCAGGTATCGGGGTGACACTGATAATGAGCGCAGGTATCGGGGTGACACTGATGATGAGCGCAGGTATCGGGGTGACACTGATAATGAGCGCAGGTATCGGGGTGACACTGATAATGAGCGCAGGTATCGGGGTGACACTGATGATGAGCGCAGGTATCGGGGTGACACTGATAATGAGCGCAGGTATCGGGGTGACACTGATAATGAGCGCAGGTATCGGGGTGACACTGATAATGAGCGCAGGTATCGGGGTCACACTGATAATGAGCGCAGGTATCGGGGTGACACTGATAATGAGCGCAGGTATCGGGGTGACACTGATAATGAGGCAGGTATAGGGGTCACACTGATAATGAGGCAGGTATCGGGGTCACACTGATAATGATCGCAGGTATCGGGGTACACTGATGAGCGCAGGTATCGGGGTCACACTGATGAGCGCAGGTATCGGGGTACACTGATAATGAGTGCAGGTATCGGGGTCACACTGATAATGAGTGCAGGTATCGGGGTACACTGATAATGAGTGCAGGTATCGGGGTCACACTGATAATGAACTGCAGGTATCGGGGTCACACTGATAATGAACGCAGGTATCGGGGTCACACTGATAATGATGCAGGTATCGGGGTCACACTGATAATGAGTGCAGGTATCGGGGTCACACTGATAATGAGTGCAGGTATCGGGGTCACACTGATAATGAGTGCAGGTATCGGGGTCACACTGATAATGAGTGCAGGTATCGGGGTGACACTGATGATGAGAGCAGGTATCGGGGTCACACTGATAATGAGGCAGGTATCGGGGTCACACTGATAATGAGTGCAGGTATCGGGGTCACACTGATAATGATGCAGGTATCGGGGTCACACTGATAATGAGTGCAGGTATCGGGGTGACACTGATGATGAGCGCAGGTATCGGGGTCACACTGATAATGAGTGCAGGTATCGGGGTGCACACTGATAATGAGTGCAGGTATCGGGGAGCGCGGTATAATGGACTTTGGTAAAGTCGTGTCATTATTGGAAAAAAAAAAATCCTATCTTAATAAAAAAAAAGAAAAAAAAGTCGCACTATTTGGGGGTCCTGGGGTCACAGCAATTACCAATGTGACTGCTCAGATCACAGGGAGGGGGGACCGGCCCTGTTCTGTGAGATCTGAGCTTGTAGGGGGTCAGGGGGTCTGCGGGGGAGCAGACCCACATCCCGGTCACTACAGGGCCCGATAATCAGGTCAGTATCAGATTCTGGGGCCCGAGCGGTCAGTGGGGTACCGGGGGTGCACAGCGCTCCACATTGCAGATGAGATGTCCGGCTGCAACTCCTGCTGGGGCGTCTGTATAAAGCATCCTGGGCCTCCATTGTTCTCTGTTATCAGCCACTTCAGGAGGGAGAGAGAGTCTAGAGCCACAGCCTCTATAGTGGCTGTAAAACTACAAATCCCAGCTTACTTTGACAGCTTACATGCTGGGAGTTGTAGTTCCACAGGCCGCAGATCACTGATCTATACTCTATCCTAACTGCCTGATAACAGGGAACAGCAAATGATGGGAAAGAGTCCAGAGCAGCCGTCATCAACTGGAAAACTACAACGCCTATCTGGTGACCATGCGGTCATGCTGGGAGTTGTAGTCCCACAGGTCGGAGGGTGCAGTCAGGAGCCCATGATAACGGCTCTGGGGAACGCTAAGGCTCATCCTAGTTCCAGTCCACGTTCATCCCGGCCGCATGCGCAGTTCTGTGTGTACGTTGGGTCGGTCCCAGCTCCTGTGTGCGGAATAATCCCACTGTGGCAGCTCCTTCACATGGACGGACACTACAACCCCCAGAGCAGCCGGTCATGCTGGGAGTGGTAGTGCCACACACACCGGGCAATGAGAAAGGTGAGGACGAGGGACAGCAGGAGCCGAGCGACGCGTTACACAAGAAAGTGACAAGATTCTCCATCCCAGAATCTCGCAGGAGGAGGGCGACAGCGGGGGGTGGTGGGGAGGGACCGGACCCAAAAAAACGCAGCGATGGCCGGACAGGTCCAGGTGCAATCACAGGAGCAGCCGAGATCAAAGATCAAATGATCCTCCATTAGGGATCAGTCACATGTCGCACTCTGGATCCGTTTTTCTCATGCAGAAAAGAAGATTTTATGGTGATTGCAGCAGATGATCTGCATAAAAAAAAGAGAATATTGGCAATGCACAGGCGTAATGCGCATCAGATTATGGGGCGTCCGCAGCAGGAGATTACAGTAAATACACAGCGGCGATATCAGCACTATGTTTGGTGCATGTTTCCACAGCCTGGGTCAGTCCAAGGCAAGAATCGTCCAGTCCCAGGGTCGCCCAGGCCAGGGTCGCCCAGAGCCAGGGTCGCCAGGCCAGGGTCGCCCAAGGTCAGGGTCGACCAAGGCCAGGGTCATCCAGGTCAGGGTCGCCCAAGGCCAGGGTCATCCAGGTCAGGTCGCCCTAAGGCCAGGTTTATCCAGGGTCAGGGTCGCCCAGGGCCAGAGTCATCCAGGTTTAGGTCGCCCAGGTCTGCAGCAGGAGACTACAGTAAATACGCAGCGGCGATATCGGCACTATGTTTGGTGCATGTCTCCACAGCCGGGGTCGGTCAGGTCTGGCCAGACTTATTGCAGCTTTCACCGTTTTATCAGGATAAATTGATCTGAAGAGAATAGATCCCCCCCCCCATATATTCGTTATTTTAGCACCTCTCTGCCTCCCCCCCCCATATATTCGTTATTTTAGCACCTCTCTGCCTCCCCCCCCCCCCCCCCGGATATTCTTTATTTTAGCACCTCTCTGCCTCCCCCCTCGGATATTCTTTATTTTGGCACCTCTCTGCCTCCCCCCCCCCCGGATATTCTTTATTTTAGCACCTCTCTGCCTCCCCCCTCGGATATTCTTTATTTTGGCACCTCTCTGCCTCCCCCCTCGGATATTCTTTATTTTAGCACCTCTCTGTCTCCCCCCTCGGATATTCTTTATTTTAGCACCTCTCTGTCCCCCCCCCCCCCTCGGATATTCTTTATTTTAGCACCTCTCTGTCCCCCCCCCCCTCGGATATTCTTTATTTTGGCACCTCTCTGCCTCCCTCCCCCCTCGGGTATTCTTTATTTTAGCACCTCTCTGCCTCCCCCCTCGGATATTCTTTATTTTAGCACCTCTCTGTCCCCCCCCCCCTCGGATATTCTTTATTTTAGCACCTCTCTGTCTCCCCCCTCGGATATTCTTTATTTTGGCACCTCTCTGCCTCCCCCCTCGGATATTCTTTATTTTAGCACCTCTCTGTCTCCCCCCTCGGATATTCTTTATTTTGGCACCTCTCTGCCTCCCCCCTCGGATATTCTTTATTTTAGCACCTCTCTGTCTCCCCCCCGGATATTCTTTATCTTAGCACCTCTCTGTCTCCCCCCTCGGATATTCTTTATTTTAGCACCTCTCTGTCTCCCCCCTCGGATATTCTCTATTTTAGCACCCTCTCCCCCCCTTCCCCCCGATATTCTTTATTTAGCACCTCTCCGCCTCCCCCTCGAATTTCTTTTCTTAGCACCTCTTGCCTCCCCCCTCGGATATTCTTTATTTTAGCACCTCTCTGCCTCCCCCCAGATATTCTTTATTTAGCACCTCTGTCTCCCCCCCCGATATTCTTTATTTTAGCACCTCTCTGCCTCCCCCCCCGGATATTCTTATTAGCACCTCTCTGCCTCCCCCTGGGAATCTCTATTTAGCACCTCTCTGCCTCGCCCCGGAATTCTCTATTAGCACCTCCTGTCCCGCCCCGGATATTCTTATTGAGCCCTCCTGTCCCCCCCCCCCTCGATATTCTCTATTTTAGCACCTCTCTGTCTCCCCCCTCGGATATTCTTTATTTTAGCACCTCTCTCTGGTCCCCCACCCCACTCGGATATTCTATTTTAGCACTCTCTGTCTCCCCCTCGATTATGCTTTATTTTAGCACCTCTCTGTCCCCCCCCCCCGCCGGATATCTCTATTTTTGCACCTCTCTGTCTCCCCCCTCGGATATTCTTATGTTAGACCTCTCTGTCCCCCCCCCCTCAGATATTCTCTATTTTAGCACCTCTCTGTCCTCCCCCTCGGATATTCTTTATTTTAGCACCTCTGTCTCCCCCCCCCCCCGGATATCTCTATTTAGCACCTCTGTCTCCCCCCTCGGATAGTTCTTTATTTTAGCACCTCTCTGTCTCCCCCCCCCCCCCCGGAATTCTCTATTAGCACCTCTGTCTCCCCCCTCGGATATTCTTATTTTAGCACCTCTCTGTCTCCCCCCACTTTCTTCCTGGATGGCGGCTCCAGCAATGTCACCCTTCAATTATGATATAATCCCATTTTCCACTGTAGACGTTGAGGCTGATAAAGCTTTGCCAGGTGATAGACGTCAGCCGAGTCCAAGAGACAGGATTGTGCGGACTATACATGTGAAGGTTCACAGAACAGCGCCACCTGATGGACACAATAAACTGAAAAAAAATACAAGAACTCCTCCCCCGATCCCCCCCCCCCGCCATCTCAAATGTAAACTGCTGCCCATCATGCTGGACAATACTAAAGGGCGCTGCCCGCCTGGTGCAGATTTAGGGACGGGAGAGAGGATCATTACGGCTTTTCATGCAATAATTGGGAACGGTAACAACCACCCATGAAGCTCGGCCGCCAGCGCCTCCATGACAGATGTCAGCTACAATGTAATAAGTGAAGTTAGGAAAGTCATCGCCACATTTTGGGGTACGCAGGGGCACGGGTAGGGGCACGCGGGGGCTGGGGGCACGCAGGGGCACGCGAGGAAGGTTAGGACCAATCTAGGATCCAAGTTAACTCTTTAGTGGCCGGACAATATCTCCCCTGTAAATCTGGGGGTGCACAGACACCCCGGGCCGGACACGTGAGGACGGAGGGTGCAGGAGTTGTCAGGAGACTCGGTGAGGACTTTCCTATGGAATGTGAAAATTATCCTCCAGCTAAATATAGAGATATACAGAGGAGGCCATAAACCAGGAGCGGCCAGAGGATCAGCGGGGGCCACACCAGCAAGGATGGGGGGGGGGGGGGGGCACCGTGGGAAGGTTTCCCTCTATGTAATTCAGCTGTTATGACTGTGGGAAGCGATAACACCGGGCGGCAGCGCGGGGCTCCATACACCGGGGGGGCCCCAATGTTAGAAATGTAAAACCCATATATCAGTAAGGAGTGGAGGGAGCAGGAGGATGGGGGCCACCCTGTATGGTCACACATGGGGCAGGAGACCCCTAATCTCACAGCATATGGGGGTCCCAGGGCACTGCCTATATGCCAATCATTACTCTACACCATGGAAAGCAGGCCAGAAGGCTGGGGGCCACAAAGCTGGCATTGGCCCCTAGACTGCAGGCTGGGCCCCCTCCCTCCGATAGATTGTGGCAGAAACATCATAAAAGACCCCTAAAAACCTGGACCGAAGCACGATGACCGTGCAGCACTGACGGTGGGGGAGGGGCCAGCGGGCCCCCGGCCCTAGAATCGGCGCCGGTTCTGGAGCTCCACGTATATTAGTGCACCTGGGAGCAGATGATGGGTCCAGAGCAGAACTGTGGGTCCCACTGGGGACTACGAGGAGGCCGGAAATGAAGTGGTTAACAAGAGAGCAAAGGTCAGCAGGGTGCAGCACCCCCAGAGAGCATCACCTGCCATACACACAGATGTCAGGCTGTAACCCTGGAGGGGCCCGGTGTCGCCCCTCCTGCCTAACAGCAAACACAGCTCAACTCCCCCTTCCATCCCCAAAAAGTGAAGGGTTTCTGCTCTCATTTCTGCTCCCCAGCGCCGCCCTGCAGGAGGTTTTTCAGGTTTACTTTATCTGCAGCCAATCATTATTAGTGACCTCTATTGTCCCCTGTTATCAGCCACTTCAGGCTGTGGAGAGTCGGGTGATGACAAGTCCGTGTGGGGTCCCGGCCCCGATCTCCGCTTTAGGTCTCGTACTTCCAGGGACATTATGTGATCGGGACTGATGATGGCGCTGCTGCGTCTTTACAAATCTCTGACTTTGGCTCTGCTGCCCCTTTTAATGAGCGATCAGCGACGAACGACATCGGACAAGAGGCAGCACAACGCTGAAAACCATCAACTGCCCCTGCAGGACAGACGGACGGTCACACGCCTCACACAGAGCGCGAGTGCGTCAGCTGGAGGTCACCGGTGAGGCACCTCCGCGCCCGCCCAGGTCCGGACAGCCCCCTGGCAACGCATCTTTCCCACAGTTCCTGAGCCGAGGTCATGTGAAAGGCAAAGACCGCGGACGTCTTGATGTCGGATCATTCTTCACAGAGGCGCTGGATCCGGGGACATCAGAGCCGACGGCGATGGGAAGGCTCCGTGCCCCACCGGACATAACAGCTCCATCTCCAGATCCTCATCACGTAGGATGGAACCAGCGCCGCTCCTGACCACAGGCGGGGTCTGGTATTGCACCTCAACATTAAGTAATGTCTGGTTATAGAAAGTTTGTCGCTTCAAAGGGCGATGAATGTCCAACAAATGCACCAAACTGAGGGCAACAACATGGACAAAGCTTTATTATCAAGGAAACACAAGTGGGGAAAGCAGAAGAGAAGCAGCGGGGCAAGCAGGGAAAGAAGAAGGGAAGCAGGGAAAGAAGAAGAGCGGCCAGGCAAGCAGGGAAAGAAGAAGAGCACCCGGGCGGGCAGGGAAAGAAGAAGAGCAGCCGGGCGGCAGGGAAAGAAGAAGAGCACCCGGGCGGGCAGGGAAAGAAGAAGAGCAGCCGGCAGGGAAATGAGAGTTGCCCAGAGGAAAAAAAGAGAAGTGTCAAAGGAAGAACAGATGTTCGGTGAACAAGTATTGTACCCCTTTACCGGCTGTGTCTGGTCTCCCCCTGGCACTTGGCTCTGGATGTGTAATATGGCACCACAGAGGGTATTGGTGCATAACAGACCCCTGTGTGTACAATGTCACCATCACGTGCTCTCCGCCCTTACACTGCATAATTTGTGATAGCTGCGGGTCAGTTTTGGCCTCTCATATATCCCTATGGGCACGGATTGGTCCTATACGGCCTCCGTGTGTCCATGTTTTTCATGGATCTGTTGTCAGTTTTTTTCATGCACTCAGAATCAGACTGTCCTGATTTTGCCTTGGAAGAAGCAGACACAGATCCGTATGAAATAACACGGAGCTCCCTGGAGGACGGATCTGTGCGGATCCATGAAACAGATCTGTTTTGCTGTACGGAGCTCAGAAGAGAGGTCCAGCTGCTCCCAGCCCGATCTCTGGTGACGGATCCGTAGACATCAGTTGGTGTCAGTCTGCACACGTCACTGCCTGTCCGTGTGTCCTGGAGATTCAAGGATCCGCACGGATGTGATAATCCCGCAGTGTGAACGCAGCCTCAGACAGCAGATTATGGAGATTTGCTGTATTTGTGCCTCGGAGGTGCAGGGTCTCCATGCTCCATCTCCTACCACCACCTGTACATGTATGACCTACACTGCACCGCCTGTACCTGTATGACCTACACTGCACCGCCTGTACCTGTATGACCTACACTGCACCGCCTGTACATGTGTGACCTACACTGCACCGCCTGTACCTGTGTGACCTACACTGCACCGCCTGTACCTGTGTGACCTACACTGCACCGCCTGTACCTGTGTGACCTACACTGCACCGCCTGTACATGTGTGACCTACACTGCACCGCCTGTACCTGTGTGACCTACACTGCACCGCCTGTACCTGTGTGACCTACACTGCACCGCCTGTACCTGTGTGACCTACACTGCACCGCCTGTACCTGTGTGACCTACACTGCACCGCCTGTACCTGTGTGACCTACACTGCACCGCCTGTACATGTGTGACCTACACTGCACCGCCTGTACATGTGTGACCTACACTGCACCGCCTGTACCTGTGTGACCTACACTGCACCGCCTGTACATGTATGACCTACACTGCACCGCCTGTACATGTATGACCTACACTGCACCGCCTGTACCTGTATGACCTACACTGCACCGCCTGTACCTGTATGACCTACACTGCACCGCCTGTACCTGTATGACCTACACTGCACCGCCTGTACATGTGTGACCTACACTGCACCGCCTGTACATGTGTGACCTACACTGCACCGCCTGTACATGTGTGACCTACACTGCACCGCCTGTACCTGTGTGACCTACACTGCACCGCCTGTACCTGTGTGACCTACACTGCACCGCCTGTACATGTATGACCTACACTGCACCGCCTGTACATGTGTGACCTACACTGCACCGCCTGTACCTGTGTGACCTACACTGCACCGCCTGTACCTGTATGACCTACACTGCACCGCCTGTACATGTATGACCTACACTGCACCGCCTGTACATGTATGACCTACACTGCACCGCCTGTACATGTATGACCTACACTGCACCGCCTGTACATGTATGACCTACACTGCACCGCCTGTACCTGTGTGACCTACACTGCACCGCCTGTACCTGTGTGACCTACACTGCACCGCCTGTACCTGTATGACCTACACTGCACCGCCTGTACATGTATGACCTACACTGCACCGCCTGTACATGTATGACCTACACTGAGGAGCAGCAGACGGCGACCTTGTGTACCGGCTGCAGCAGATTTCTGATTATTGCACCAGCAGATCTTATGATCGGAGCGCAGAGGTTTCCCGGTTCTTTCCCTGGATTGCCGGACTTTGGTCTCATGACACGGAGTGACAGCACATGCCTGACATACCTCACCGCTACCAGCCATAGCGCGCCATTACCCCGGGGTGATGTCATTTATTACATATCTCCCATATGTGGAGCGGCTGGAGGGTCACATATTCCTCCAGTATAGCACTAACACACTCTGCAGCGCAGTGCGCAGATCACTCAGGGGGCCCTTGGGGAGTCCCATTATTTAGTTCTTGTCCATGTGGTGATCACAAACCCTCAGTAAATAACATTAGAAGAATTTGGCAGTTTCTGTGACTTCTTACAAGTCTCCGCGTCACGGGGAGGATTAGGTTACAGGACGTTGCACAGGGTTTGTTTGTGGCATTTGATCGGCAGCAATGTTTACTGTACACCCGGGTGCGGGCACACCCTGCCAACTGCACGCTAAATTAACACATTCTGGAGATTGCACTGCCACTTGTCAGTCTGCCAACAGCCAAACATACCGGCTCCAGGGGCCCGACAGACACCACCACACCGGCTCCAGGGGGCCCGACAGACACCACCACACGGCTCCAGGGGGCCCGACAGACACCACCACATCGCTCCAGGGGGCCCGACAGACACCACCACACCGGCTCCAGGGGGCCCGACAGACACCACCACATCGGCTCCAGGGGCCCGACAGACACCACCACATCGGCTCCAGGGGGCCCGACAGACACCACCACACCGGCTCCAGGGGCCCGACAGACACCACCACACCTCCCTAACGCCAGGCAGCCTAGAATGACCCCCGCATATAAAGCAACTCCGCCAGCTATCCCCAGTACTGTGAGTGCTACTTATTCAATGTCATTATATTCTAGTGTAAGATCACAAACAGAACTAAGACTACCAGAGAGGAGGTGCAAACAACTGCCAAAAACAACCGGCGAGCCCTAATGGCACAAATGGTGCGCACCGGCCCACAGTCTGCACCAGGATATCAAGGAACAGAATAGGATCCAATCCCAGGACAAGAAAACTGAAGAGCATTCTGCCCTGGGAGTTGTAGTTCTCTAGCACGGATTGCGATGAGGCTAGATGAGCAGCTGCACATGCTGGGGGTTGTAGTTCTGCAGCAGTCTCTGTCTAGCACAGCATGTGATGAGTTCGGATGATGGCGGCACATGGTGGGGGTTGTAGTTATGCAGCACTCTCTGTCTGGCACAGCATGTGATGACTTTGGATGATGGCGGCACATGCTGGGGGTTGTAGTTCTGCAGCACTCTCTGTCTAGCACAGCATGTGATGAGTTCGGATGATGGCGGCACATGCTGGGGGTTGTAGTTCTGCAGCACTCTCTGTCTGGCACAGCATGTGATGACTTTGGATGATGGCGGCACATGCTGGGGGTTGTAGTTCTGCAGCACTCTCTGTCTGGCACAGCATGTGATGAGTTCAGATGATGGCGGCACATGCTGGGGTTGTAGTTCTGCAGCACTCTCTGTCTGGCACAGCATGTGATGAGTTCGGATGATGGCGGCACATGCTGGGGGTTGTAGTTCTGCAGCACTCTCTGGCACAGCATGTGATGAGTTCGGATGATGGCGGCACATGCTGGGGGTTGTAGTTCTGCAGCACTCTCTGTCTGGCACAGCATGTGATATGTTCGGATGATGGCGGCACATGCTGGGGGTTGTAGTTCTGCAGCACTCTCTGTCTGGCACAGCATGTGATGAGTTCGGATGATGGCGGCACGTGCGGTGACTGGTAACAAAAGAATCTGGAACATTTCATCTGTAAACCTCAATTTACATAACTGAATGTTAATGATCGGAGCCGCCACCGTGCAGCTGACAGCCGGGAGGTCACCGGCAGCGTCCGCATCACGAGGCTTTATATTATTGCAGAGGAGCAGGATTGTAGCGCCTACTGGTGGCGATCTCTGATATTCTCATCCTGCGATGTGGCTGCTCCGGTTTGGCACCGCCATGATCTTCTCTGCATTGTATATGGGATGACTGTGATCGCCCTCGTACACGATCCTATAGGATCACGATTCGTGCTCTTGTTCCTCCCTGGACAGATCACGTCTGGTCATAGGGACATTCTGGGTTCACACTGATTTGAGTGGATCCTGTAACGAGGTTTTGTGGCTTGTTGATCGCTGGCGCCTCTACAGGAGCCGATGACCGAGCGCTTAGAGTCCTGCAATTATAACTGGTGGAGGATCCAGATCATCGGCTCCTGTAGAGGCGCCAGCGATCAACAAGCCACAAAACGCTCGTTACAGGACCTCAGCCCATATATTAAGGCTATAGGTATTGAATGTTCCCGATCCCTGCCCCGTACACATTAGATGGACAGCCAGTTCTGCCTAATCTAATATATAGGCGCCCATACAGCCCGCGGGCCCGGGTGATCCGTCACTCTTACTCCTGACCAACCACATAAATGGCCAAAACCACTGAGGAGTGACATGTATGAGGAGTTAAGGGGGCGAGGATGCAGAAACCCCCACAGTCAGGTCTCCGCTATTGGGGGGGGCTGGTAACATGAGATCCGGGGGACCCCAGGTCCTGAGAGGTGGGGGGCGAACTGTCAGACATTGGCCGGAGAACCACTAACACAGAGCTGCTTGTTAGAAGAAGGTGAGAGCGGACACCTCACGGGGGCTTAATAAGGGGGGATCCTGGAGCCGGGGTGACTCCGGACTCTGTACCCCGGTCAGCCATGTATACAACATGCACTACACATATGTGGAGCGCCCCCTCAGAGGAGCCTGCCGCCTCCTCCGCCTCGTGCCACCATGACTGACAGCTCCGGCACGTGCCCCGGGGAGCAGCTGACCTCGGATTCATCCTGGGCTGTGCCCGCGCTGAGCCTGGGCTCCACATGCCCTGGGCAAAGTCCGACAGCGCCAGGTTTACCGGCTGACGACAGAGGTGTGAAGCTTTCCTCGCTGTGACCTATATCATGCCGGTGTCACATTACTCAAGCAGCAGACGGCACGCCGCTCATTACTGCCCGCACACAGGTATCCAGCACAGTGCCCCCTGGGGAGTCTGGACACACACGGATCAGCACCTGGCCAGAGTATCTGACTACATACAAGTGTAGCAAACCCTCAGCTCTAGGGGGATCACAGCCTTGGGGGCAATGCTCATCCTTATCACTGTGGTTCCTTTCAAGGATCAGAGTTTAGGATTTAAAGGAGTATTCCCATTTCATATAGTGAGGGTATGTATGGAGGCTTTATGACAAGTGCAGGATCTTCTCTAATCCTGTAAATCAAGTGGTCACAACACCTGATGGTGAGAGCTGCACTGGCACAGGGGTCACAGGGTCACAGCACTGATGTATCCCCTGTATAGCGGAGCTCAGACCACCCCACCAACGTGCTGCAGCCCCCCTACTCAACAATCTGCCCCTCCCATCAAAGTATTGGTATATCCCCTGCAATCTGCGCAGAAATCCCTCTGCAGACAGATACACCAAACAGCTGGGTGTTTGCTACAATTGAATGCACAGAAAGCTTCCATTCACTGACAGCAAGGTCTCTGCGATGACCCGAGAACACAGGACTGAGGGCTTGGAACCTGCAAACATAAAACATCTGTGGAAAGGGAAAACTAAGAGAGAAAGTGAAGAATTTCACACGTCCCTTACAACAAACCCAAGACCTGATGGTGAGAGCCGCACTGGCACAGGGGTCACAGGGTCACAACCCTGATGGTGAGAGCTGCACGGGCACAGGGGTCACAGGGTCACAACACTGATGGTGAGAGCAGTACTAGCATAGGGGGTCACAACACCTGATTGTGAGAGCTGCACTGGCACCAGGGTCACAGGGTCACAACCCTGATAGTGAGAGCAGCACTGGCTCAGTGGTCACAACCCTGATGGTGAGAGCAGCACTGGCTCAGTGGTCACAACACCTGATGGTGAGAGCTGCACTGACTCAGTGGTCACAACCCTGATAGTGAGAGCAGCACTGGCTCAGTGGTCACAGGGTCACAACCCTGATGGTGAGAGCTGCACTGGCTCAGTGGTCACAACCCTGATGGTGAGAGCAGTACTGGCGCGTTGGTCACAGGTCACAACCCTGCTGGTGAGAGCAGTGTTGGCTCAGTGGTCACAGGGTCACAACACTGATGGTGAGAGCAGCACTGCCTCAGTGGTCACAACACCTGATGGTGAGAGCTGCACTGGCTCAGTGGTCACAACACCTGATGGTGAGAGCTGCACTGGCTCAGTAGTCACAGGGTCACAACCCTGATGGTGAGAGCAGCACTGGCTCAGTGGTCACAGGGTCACAACCCTGATGGTGAGAGCAGCACTGGCATAGGGGTCACAGGGTCACAACCCTGATGGTGAGAGCAGCACTGGCTCAGTGGTCACAGGGTCACAACACTGATGGTGAGAGCTGCACTGGCTCAGTGGTCACAACACCTGATGGTGAGAGCTGCACTGGCTCAGTGGTCACAACACCTGATGGTGAGAGCTGCACTGGCTCAGTGGTCACAACACCTGATGGTGAGAGCTGCACTGGCATAGGGGTCACAGGGTCACAACCCTGATGGTGAGAGCTGCACTGGCTCAGTGGTCACAACACCTGATGGTGAGAGCTGCACTGGCACAGTGGTCACAACACCTGATGGTGAGAGCTGCACTGGCATAGGGGTCACAGGGTCACAACACCTGATGGTGAGAGCTGCACTGGCACAGTGGTCACAACACCTGATGGTGAGAGCTGCACTGGCTCAGTGGTCACAACACCTGATGGTGAGAGCTGCACTGCCTCAGTGGTCACAACCCTGATGGTGAGAGCTGCACTGCCTCAGTGGTCACAACCCTGATGGTGAGAGCAGTACTGGCTCGTTGATCACAGGTCACAACCCTGCTGGTGAGAGCAGTGTTGGCTCGGTGGTCACGGAATCACAACCCTGATGGTGAGAGCAGTGCTGGCTTGGGGTCAAGGGGTCACGACCCTGATGGTGAGAGCAGCGCTGGCTCAGTGGTCACAACCCTGATGGTGAGAGCTGCACTGCCTCAGTGGTCACAACCCTGATGGTGAGAGCAGTACTGGCTCGTTGGTCACAGGTCACAACCCTGCTGGTGAGAGCAGTGTTGGCTCGGTGGTCACGGAATCACAACCCTGATGGCGAGAGCAGTGCTGGCTTGGGGTCAAGGGGTCACGACCCTGATGGTGAGAGCAGCACTGGCTCAGTTGTCACTACCCTGATGGTGAGAGCAGTGCTGGCTCGGTGGTCATGGGGTCACTACCTTGATGGTGAGAGCAGCGCTGGCCCAGTGGTCACAACCCTGATGGTGAGAGCAGCGCTGGCTCGGTGGTCATGGGGTCACAGCCCAACCATTCCTACCATTTTCACGAATGACCATTGTCTCGCCCCCCCCCACAGACAGATCCGGCCTGTGAACACATCGGTGCAACTTTCCATTGTCTTCCAATTCCTGCCTAATAGCGAGATCTCTGCTCACAGTCAGTGAATAGAAACCATTCTCCAAAGTCAGAGAAGTTCCCACATTACAAGCACCGCTGGATGATTTCTAAGAACAGACAAGGCTCTGAGCCGATCAACATGACTATTTCCAGTTAACAAACTTGCAAAACAAATGACCGGATTCCAAAGTTCACCGATCGCCATGACAACCGATTGTTACAAAACTTGTGGAACCACAAAAGCAAAGTATAGGAGAAGGTCTCCACCTAGTGGACAACAGACAGAATGCAGCGCTGTCATGATGACATGATCTCACCCTCCAGCAGGGGGAGCTGCAGTGCTGGACAATGGAAAGCGCCATCACCTGTGTTAACCGCGGTCTTTACCACCACCTCCCCTCCCCCGATCGCCTCCGCTGAGGGAAGGTCTAGACGGGATTTACCTGGAGGCCGGTAATTACCTGAAATGTGCTGAGACATCAGTCTATAGAGCGGAGCGGTGAGACGTCACACGTCCGGGGCGCACGCAATGGATTTGTTTGTTGGTATTGGAATGTGCAGATTGTAGATTCAGACTGAAGGCGGCAAAACCACAGAAAAGGGAGAAACCAATGGGAAAAACACAACAATGTTGCACCTTACGGCGCCTTCACATGGGTGGTTTTCTGGTATCCGACAAACACATCCTCTGACCGGATATCATTTTTGCCCTTAAACCAGATGGAACCGCACCGGACTTCTGCTGGATCCGTTTGACTGTTTTGGGTTCATACCATCCACCCGAGTGTTCAGCACAGACCCCGAACAGGGACGACACTGAGACGCCTGTGATTAATGCATTATACTCACCTGTCACCTCCGGGTCCGCTCTGCACTGCCTGCTGAACAGCCAATCATAGACGCCCTGTCTATGTAACAGCGTCTGTGATTGGCTGTTGTGCCTTACGCACTGTGCCAGCAACCAATCAGTGACACAATGGGTGGGGCGCAACAGCCAATCACAAAGGCCATGACAGTGATTGGCTGTTCAGCAGGCAGTGCAGAGCGGACCCGGGCGTGACAGGTGAGTATAATGCTTTAATCGCAGACGTCTCAGTGAAGTCCCTGCTCGGGGTCTGTGCTGAACACGCAGGTATATGGTACAGACCCGGAACTCTACATGTGTGTGAAATCGCCCTCAGTGTCCTCCTGGTGCCCCCTAGACTCGGAGGAAGGTTTTACACCCCCCTTCCCCCCGGCTTCATCAGGTGTCAGCGGGAAGTTCCAGCGTCCGGGAGGATTCCCCCCGAGGTGCCGAGCTAGTCGTGAACCTTCTGCATTGGACGTCAGGTGATGGTGGAGGCCGTGTCCTCTATTGCAGCCTCCTTCTTGGTCACACTGTCCTTACATGGTCCACTTGTCCGCAGTAGCCATGCTGGGTAATGAGCCCTGAATTTGGAATAAATCACTCAAGTGTCACCGTAAAACCAATAACCCCCCATCATACGCCGCCTGCATGGGGGCATCACATGGAGAAACCGTCTGCTCACATTCTGCCACTTGATACCTAAAATCTCTCATTTCCCCTCATCAGATCACAGATTTCTCGGATCTAATATCCAGTCCTGGTGTTGCTCGGCCACACACGTCTCTCTTCTCTGCAGGCCTTAGCAGCGGCTTCCTTGCAGTAATTTGGCCTTATAGATGAGAGGTTTCAGTTACTTGACATCATTTATGAGGACGGTATCTGCGGTGCTGTGGATCCGTGGTATGGAGGTCGATAACTCTGATGGACGTATTATTATTATTTATATGGCGCGTTAGATTCCATAGCGCTTTACATGATGCAAGGGTGGACAAGTTCAATATGTATGGGTAGTCCAAACACACAGGAACAGGAGGGGAGGGGACCCTGTCTGCTAGATAGAAGGCAGGAGAACTGATCCTCTGTCATGGTGGAAAAGCTTCCTTTGGACGCTGAGGGCTGGGGGGTAGTGGGGAGGGCTGAGGGGACAGTGGGTCAAAGCTTTTCTGATTTTTTCATCTTCTGTTTGAAGAACGAGGCGAAGTCGTTGACAGAGATGAGGGGAGAGGGAGGAGTTGCAGGGACGGAGTAGGGAGTTGAAAGTGTTGAACAGTTGTTGTGGGACATGGAGGTTATTAGAGAAGAGGAATAGGCTTGTTTTGCATCAGTATGCAGCCTTGACGGTAGAGAGGGGATTCTGTACATTGTGAAGCGCTCCGCGGGGTGGGATTTCTTCCATCTTCGCTCGGCCGCCCTGGATGCACAATCACATTTAGTGAGGGTGGTGAGACAGGGTTGCCTTGTGCGCGGGTTTTCCTGTAAGTGAGGGGGGCTGTGAGTCGAGAGCTGTGGCTATTGTGGTGTTGTAGGGGTGGCAGCAGTGTCAGCGTCATGTGAGGAGACTGATCTGATAGAGGGAGAAGGGACACAGAGAATGAAAGGTAATCAATGAGTGTAAGCTTTCTGCAGGGATGAGAGGGGAGACAGAGGAGGTCAGCAGGTTATGGTCGGATAGGAGAGGGGAGAGTTTGAGAGGTCGGTGAGGGAACAGAGGTGGGTGAAGATAAGGTCAAGTGTGCGGCCATTCCTTATGAGTGGCTGAGGAGGACCACTGGGAAAGCCCAAAGGAGGTGGTCAGTGATGGAGTCTGGAGGAGCAGTAGAGGTGATTCTTGGTTTTCCTCTCCTGGGGCCGCCTGGTCATCATCACATCGACTGATCGTTTTCATTTCAGCACTTGAGGACACCTTCAAGGTTCTAGCAATTTTCCACATCACCTTACTTCTACATCTTACAGTAATAATGAGCTGTCGTTTCTCTGGGTTGAGAGTTTCTTGCTATATTCTGGCTTAGAGCAATTGTGGACTCGGCACGGTATGAAGCTGTGCACCAACACCACCTCTGCGGAGCGCAGCTGAGGGCCACAAACACCGGAGAACGAGAAGATGACGAGGCGACCTGTTCATTGTGACACCTGATGGAAGCTGTGGAGAGAAACTAAGGGGGAAAAGGGGGGCACGGTCATCACAGGGGGCATGTGAGGAACCCAAGGTATAATGGTTTATTCTGTGTCACATATAAATCTTTACTCCATGTTTCTATACGTTTTCCTTCTTCCTTCGTGGTTTTGCCGCCTTCAATCTGAATCTACAACGTGCACAGCCCCTGTATGAGCAGAGGAGTCCACACTGTGCCTGGTGTATGTGTATACAGTTCATCTATCGCCGACATTCTGCAGCTCTTTATCTTTCTACAGACGTCGTATGTATTTCTGCTATTGAGATACTACAAGTCCCAGCATTACAGATCAGACCAAGCGAGGATCCAGCACAGAGATCAGACTCAGGCTTTGTCCAAGACCTTATGCCCCGTGGTGCGCAGAGGACCCCCCTCCATAGTGAGCAGAGGACCCCCCCCTAGTGTGCAGAGGACCCTTCCCCATAGTGTGCAGAGGACCCCCCCCATAGTGTGCAGAGGATCCCCCCCCCCCATAGTAAGCAGAAGACCCCCCCCATAGTGAAGCAGAGGACCCTCCCATAGTGTGCAGAGGACCCCCCCCATAGTGTGCAGAGGACCCTCCCCATAGTGAGCAGAGGACCCCCCCCATAGTGTGCAGAGGACCCCCCTCCCCATAGTGAAGCAGAGGACCCCCCCATAGTGAGCAGAGGACCCCTCCCATAGTGATGCAGGGACCCCTCTCATAGTGAGCAGGGACCCCCCCCATAGTGAGCAGAGGACCCCCCCCATAGTGAGCAGAGGACCCCTCCCCATAGTGTGACAGAGGACCCCTCCCCATAGTGAGCAGAGGACCCCTCCCCATAGTGAGCAGAGGACCCTCCCCCATAGTGGCAGAGGACCCCCCCCATAGTGTGCAGAGGCCCCCCCATAGTGTGCAGAGACCCCTCCCCATAGTGAGCAGAGGACCCCTCCCCATAGTGAGCAGGGACCCCTCCCCATAGTTGCAGGAGACCCCTCCCCATAGTGCAGAGGACCCCTCCCCATAGTGTGCAGGGACCCCTCCCATAGTGTGCAGGGACCCCTCCCCATAGTGAGCAGAGGACCCTCCCCATAGTGGCAGAGGACCCCTCCCCATAGTGAGCAGAGGACGCCTCCCATAGTGAGCAGGGACCCCTCCCATAGTGTGGAGGACCCCTCCCCATAGTGGCAGAGGACCGCCCCCCATAGTGTGCAGAGGACCCTCCCCATAGTGAGCAGAGGACCCCTCCCCATAGTGTGCAGAGGACCCTCCCCATAGTGAGCAGAGGACCCCTCCCCATAGTGAGCAGAGGACCCCTCCCCATAGTGAGCAGAGGACCCCTCCCATAGTGAGCAGAGGATCCCTCCCCAAAGTGAGCAGAGGACCCCTCCCCATAGTGGCAGAGGACCCCTCCCCATAGTGGCAGAGGACCCCTCCCAAGTGAGCAGAGGACCCCTCCCCATAGTGTGCAGAGGACCCCTCCCCATAGTGTGCAGAGGACCCCCCCATAGTGAGCAGAGGACCCCTCTTCAAGTGTGCAGAGGACCCCTCCCCATAGTGAGCAGAGGACCCCTCCCCATAGTGTGCAGAGGACCCCTCCTCATAGTGTGCAGAGGACCCCCCCCCATAGTGTGCAGAGGACCCACCCCATAGTGTACAGAGGACCCCCCCCCATAGTGGCAGAGGACCCCTCCCCATAGTGAGCAGAGGACCCCCCCCATAGTGTGCAGAGGACCCCTCCCCATAGTGTGCAGAGGACCCCTCCCCATAGTGTGCAGAGGACCCCCCCATAGTGAGCAGAGGACCCCTCCCCATAGTGAGCAGAGGACTCCCCCCATAGTGTGCAGAGGACCCCTCCCCATAGTGAGCAGAGGACCACTCCCCATAGTGAGCAGAGGACCACTCCTCATAGTGTGCAGAGGACACCCCCCCATAGTGAGCAGAGAGACCTCTCCCCATAGTGAGCAGAGGACCTCTCCCCATAGTGTGCAGAGGACCCCTCCCCATAGTGTGCAGAGGACCCCTCCCCATAGTGTGCAGAGGACCCCTCCCCATAGTGTGCAGAGGACCCCCCATAGTGAGCAGAGGCTCTCCCCCTTCACAGTAGTCTGCAGAAACACCCCCCTTACTCCATGGGGCGCAAAGTCATCCACCCCCCCGTGGTGCCAAATTGTTTGCACCTTTCCAATATAATGGGTAAACACCTTTGTCTCCAGCATGTGATGCTTATTCACACTCACCTGTGGCAGTAACAGGTGCGGGCAATAGGGAAATCACAGCTGAAACCAGATAAAAAGGGGAGAAGTTGCCTCAATCTTTACATTGTGTCTGTGTGTGCCGCACTAAGCATAGAGGACAGAAAGAGGAGAAGAGAGCTGTCTGAGGACCAGAACCAAAATTGTGGGAAAATATCAACAATCTCCAGAGACCTTGATGTTACTTTGTCCACGGTGCGTAACATCATCAAGAAGTTTGCAACCCATGGCAATGTAGCTAATCTCCCTGGACGTGGACGGCAAAGAAAAATTGATGAAAGGTTGTAAACAGGATAGTCCGGATGGTGGATAAGCCCCAATCAAGCTCCAAAGCAATTCAAGCCGTCCTGCAGGCTCAGGGGCATCAGTGACAGCGAGAACCATCCGTCCACATGTGAATGACATGAAACACAATAGAGGAGACCCAGGAGGACACACTGCTGACACAGAAAGAAGCCAGAATGTACGAAAAGAACCAAAATCCTCCTGGGTAAACATCTTGTGGACAGAGGAGACAATACGGAGATTTCTAATAAAGTGCATCATTCTACTGAATGAGACAGAAAGAGAAAAGAGCTCAGGACCTACAGTCACATATGAGGGAGGTCAGAGAAAAGAGCACAGGACCTACAGTCACATATGGGGAGGACAGTGAAAAGAGCACAGGACCTACAGTCACATATGGGGGAGGACAGAGAATAGAGCACAGGACCTACAGTCACATATGGGGGAGGACAGAGAAAATATCACAGGACCTACAGTCACATGTGGGGAGGTCAGAGAAAAGAGCACAGGACCTACAGTCACATGTGGGGAGGTCAGAGAAAAGAGCACAGGACCTACAGTCACATATGGGGGAGGACAGTGAAAAGAGCACAGGACCTACAGTCACATATGGGGGAGGACAGTGAAAAGAGCACAGGACCTACAGTCACATATGGGGGAGGACAGAGAAAAGATCACAGGACCTACAGTCACATGTGGGGAGGTCAGAGAAAAGAGCACAGGACCTACAGTCACATGTGGGGAGGTCAGAGAAAAGAGCACAGGACCTACAGTCACATATGGGTGAGGTCAGAAAAGAGCACAGGACCTACAGTCACATATGGGGGAGGTCAGAGAAAAGAGCACAGGACCTACAGTCACATATGGGGAGGTCAGAGGAAAGAGCACAGGACCTACAGTCACATATGGGGGAGGACAGAGAAAAGAGCACAGGACCTACAGTCACATATGGGGGAGGTCAGAGGAAAGAGCACAGGACCTACAGTCACATATGGGGGAGGTCAGAGAAAAGAGCACAGGACCTACAGTCACATACAGGGGAGGGCAGAGAAAAGGGCACAGGACCTACAGTCACATATGGGGGAGGACAGAGAAAAGAGCACAGGACCTACAGTCACATATGGGGGAGGTCAGAGAAAAGATCACAGGACCTACAGTCACATATGGGGGAGGACAGAGAAAAGATCACAGGACCTACAGTCACATATGGGGGAGGACAGAGAAAAGAGCACAGGACCTACAGTCACATATGGGGGAGGTCAGAGAAAAGAGCACAGGACCTACAGTCACATATGGGGGAGGTCAGAGAAACGATCACAGGACCTACAGTCACATATGGGGGAGGACAGAGAAAGAGCACAGGACCTACAGTCACATATGGGGGAGGACAGAGAAAGAGCACAGGACCTACAGTCACATATGGGGGAGGGCAGAGAAAAGAGCACAGGACCTACAGTCACATATGGGGGAGGTCAGAGAAAGAGCACAGGACCTACAGTCACATATGGGGGAGGTCAGAGAAAAGAGCACAGGACCTACAGTCACATATGGGGAGGTCAGAGAAAAGAGCACAGGACCTACAGTCACATATGGGGGAGGTCAGAGAAAAGAGCACAGGACCTACAGTCACATATGGGGAGGGTCAGAGGAAAGAGCACAGGACCTACAGTCACATATGGGGGAGGTCAGAGAAAAGAGCACAGGACCTACAGTCACATATGGAGGAGGAGCAGAGAAAAGAGCACAGGACCTACAGTCACATATGGGGGAGGTCAGAGAAAAGAGCACAGGACCTACAGTCACATATGGGGGAGGTCAGAGAAAAGAGCACAGGATCTACAGTCACATATGGGGGAGGTCAGAGAAAAGAGCACAGGACTACAGTCACATATGGGGAGTCAGAGAAAAGAGCCAGGATTACAGTCACATATGGGGGAGGTCAGAGAAAAGAGCACAGGACCTACAGTCACATATGGGGAGAGTCAGAGAAAAGAGCACAGGACTACAGTCACATATGGGGGAGGTCAGAGAAAAGAGCAAGGACTACAGTCACATATGGGGGAGGTCAGAGAAAAGAGCACAGGACCTACAGTCACATATGGGGGAGTCAGAGAAAAGAGCACAGGACCTACAGTCACATATGGGGGAGGTCAGAGAAAAGAGCACAGACCTACAGTCACATATGGGGGAGGTCAGAGAAAAGAGCACAGGACCTACAGTCACATATGGGAGGCAGAGAAAAGAGCACAGGACCTACAGTCACATATGGGGAGGTCAGAGAAAAGAGCTCAGGACCTACAGTCACATATGGGGGAGGTCAGAGAAAGAGCCAGACTACAGTCACATAGGGGAGGTAAGAAAAGAGCACAGGACCTACAGTCACATACGGGGGAGGTCAGAGAAAAGAGCACAGGACCTACAGTCACATATGGGAGAGGTTAGAGAAAAGAGCACAGGACCTACAGTCACATATGGGGGAGGTCAGAGAGAAGAGCACAGGACCTACAGTCACATATGGGGGAGGACAGAGGAAAGGTCGTATCGTTGTCGGGATCGCTGGAATGTTGCCAAGTGTGACGGGACCTTAAATCCCATTGATCCCCTGTGGAGAGATCTGATAATTGGGAGAAGACGAGAGATCGGGATCAGATTATAAAGAAGAGGAGAAACTCCAGGAGGAGAAGAATCTTGTAGAGGTTATAGGAGGCGACTGATCGCAGGATTTATTACAAAGGGGGAAACTGATATTAAGATGAGGGAACAATTGTGTCCGGGACATTCTTCTAGTTTTGTCCATTTTGCTGTTTCTTTAAATTTTTTTTTGTGTTATTCCAATACACAAAGGAAATAATCCTGTATAACAGAACCTGGGGAACAAATTCAAGGATGTGATCAGTTTCGGCCATGACCAGATCCATCTACACTGGTAATAACAAGGACGTCCACTAGGTGGCAGTGTGTCCTGTGTTATACGGCTGCATAGTGGAGTCCAGTCTGGTCATCCAGCTGCACAGACACCGGGGACAGGGCGAAACGCGCGGGAACGAGGGGAAGGTCAGAAACGTTACACAGACATCTCCTCCTGCAATGTAGGATTTTTATGGAATCACTTGTTCTATCTAAACCCCCCACACCTGCTGCTGAGGACAGCCATTATCTAGATAGAGAAGGCGAAACGTGGGCGAAACGAGGAGCAGATGCAGGAATTCATCATTACAGGTGGAGGAGCCGGGCCCCCAGCAGGAACACAGAAGAAGGGGCCCAACCAGAGGCAGAACGTGAAGCTCATGGGCCCCGATACGAAAGCTCCAACATGGCCTAAATTATTGCAAATCTTTAATATCATTAGCCTTTTCTATAGTACAAAGGGACTTTTGGGGCCCCCTAAGCTGCAGGGCCCGGGTGCAATTGTAACCCCCGCACCTGTTGTAGTTACGCCCATGGAACCCACCTAATGCATCAGTGTGAATGAGGGATGACGCAGTCTGTGCTGCCCTCTAATGGTCGAATTAAGGTATGACCGCACAGAAGAATACATGATCTATTAATGAGATTAAGATCTACTCAGGCCTCCTCCCACTCCTGGATAGAGAATCTGCCTAGATAAGATACCGTGCACCCCCCCATGGCTGACCTCAGCACAGGACCAGTGCCTCACCTTGGCACCCCCCCAGGGCCTCACCTTGGCACAGGAACAGAGCCTCACCCCAGCACCCCCCCAGGGCCTCACCCCTGCACCCCCCCAGGGCCTCACCCCTGCACCCCCCCAGGGCCTCACCCCTGCACCTCACCTCGGCACCCCCCTAGGGCCTCACCTCTGCACCCCCCCAGGGCCTCACCCCTGCACCCCCCAGGGCCTCACCCCTTCACCCACCAGCGCCTCACCTCGGCACCCCCCCAGGGCCTCACCCCTGCACCTCACCTCGGCACCCCCCTAGGGCCTCACCTCTGCACCCCCCCAGGGCCTCACCCCTGCACCCCCCCAGGGCCTCACCCCTGCGCCCACCAGCGCCTCACCTCGGCACCCCCCCCAGGGCCTCACCTCGGCACCTCACTTGGCACCCCCCCAGGGCCTCACCCCTGCACCCCCCCAGGGCCTCACCCCTGCGCCCACCAGCGCCTCACCTCGGCACCCCCCCAGGCCTCACCTTGGCACCTCACCTCGGCAACCCCCCTAGGGCCTCACCTCTGCACCCCCCCAGGGCCTCACCCCTGCGCCACCAGCGCCTCACCTCGGCACCCCCCCCCAGGGCCTCACCTCGCACCCCCCCCAGGGCCTTACCTCGGCACCTCACCTCGGCACCCCCCAGGGCCTCACCCCTGCGCCCACCAGGCCTCACCTCGGCACCCCCCCAGGGCCTCACCTCGGCACCTCACCTTGGCACCCCCCCAGGGCCTCACCTGGCACCCCCCCAGGGCCTCACCTCGGCACCCCCCAGGGCCTCACCTCGGCACCCCCCCCAGGGCCTCACCTCGGCACCTCACCTCAGCACCCCCCCAGGGCCTCACTTCGGCACCCCCCAGGGCCTCACCTCGGCACCCCCCAGGGCCTCACCTCGGCACCCCCGGTGTTGCAATAATACAAGGCCCCCGAGGCAGCAACTTTAAATACAACAAATATGATCATTGTTCTCTTATCAGGGCCCCACAGGGTAAGCGGGGAGGATGCAGGAGCCCGTTTTAGACTTCGGTTTGGTCCATCCTACAGCTTCTATACCAGGCGGAGGGATCTCCAGGCCTCCAGAGCCGCACACTGTGCAGGTTTTCAGGATTTCCTTATTATCGCACAGGTGATAATTGAATTACATGCACTGGTGAGGATTCCAACCCCTGTGCAATGCTAAGGAAATCCTGAAACCCTGCACAGTGTGTGGCTCTCGAGGCCTGGAGTTCCCAGCCCTGCTCTATACTATTGCATGACACCCAGGAGGTCGTCTCCTGCCCAGCATCCACCCACAAGCCCCAATATGTGGAGGCTGCAGATCGATGTGTCGCTCACTCTCAGCCGTCATTACTGACACAGGTCGGTTCCTACAAGACTAATGGAGGCAATTCAACCTAAAAACAGCAAAAAACTTCCAAATAATCGCTACGAACATAAGATGTAATCAGAGGACGTCTCAGCGGTCAGTACAATATGGAGGGCAATAATCACTGGTGGGACTCACCTGGGAGGGGACAGCCGCTCGCACCGTCCTCTACAGCCGCTCGCACCGACGTCTACAGCCGCTCGCACCGACGTCTACAGCCGCTCGCACCGTCCTCTACAGCCGCTCGCACCGTCGTCTACAGCCGCTCGCACCGTCGTCTACAGCCGCTGATCTTCCTGGAATCCTGCGGACAAATAACATGGATGTTAATGGCGGCACTAGAGGAACCCAGAGAGTCAGCAAAGTCAATCTATACATACAGTGAAGGAAATAAGTATTTGACCCCTCCCAACCATTAGGAGTTCTGGTCCCTACAGAGCAGTTATCGGCTCCTCATCCCCTGGTTCCTGCATTACACACAGCTGTATTACATTGTCTCCTGTATAAAGACTCCTGTCCACACAATGAATCAGTCACCTCTAACCAGGATCATGAGGAGGGGAGAGATCAGCCGAAAACGACACGGGGGACTTGTTACTGATCACAAGGCAGCTGGGACCAAGAAAACCATTGGTAACACATTACACCAGAATGGTTAAATCCTGCAGAGCCGCACAGTCCCCCTGATCCAGAAGGCACATTGCCCCCGTCTGAAGTTACCGATGACACCTTGGTGATTGTGAGATGATTGGGAGAAGGTGCTGGGCTCAGAGGAGACATACATTGAGATCTATGGCATTAACAACTCACCGTGTTTGGAGGAAGATAAATGACCCAAAGAAGAACACCATCCCCACAGTCAGGCATGGTGGGGGAAACATTAAGTTATGGGGGTGTCTCTCTGCTGAGGGCACAGGACGACTTCACCATATCAATAGGACAATGGATGGAGCCATGTACCGTAAAATCCTGAGTGACAACCTCCTTCTTTGTACCAGGACATTAAAAATGGGTCGTGGCTGGGTCCTCCAGCACCAGAATGACCCAAAACATCCAGCCAAGGCAACAAAGGAGCATCTCAGAAAGAAGCACATTAAGGAGATGGAGTGGCCTAGCAGTGTCCAGACCTCAATCCCATAGAAACTTATAGGGGAGCTGAAGCTCCGAGTTACCAAGCGACAGCCTGAAAATCTTAATGATCTGCACAGAGGAGTGGAGCAAAATCCCTCCTGACATCAAACCTCATCATCAACTACTAGGAACGTCTGACTGCTGTGCACCCACAAGGGCTCACCACCAAGTATTAAGTCTTGTTTGCCAGAGGGATCAAATACTTATTTCTCTTTGCAAAATGCAAATACATTTATATCATTTAGACAATGGGATTTTCTGGATTTTATTTTTGATCTATCGCTCACTGTTCCAATTAACCGACCCTTAAAATTATAGACTGTTCATGTCAGTGGACAAAATACAAAATCAGCAAGGGGTCAAATACTTATTTCCTTCACTGTACAATGTCCAGGAGCGCAGAAGGTCAGAGAAAGCCTTTATGAACCAACATCAGCAACCTATGCCGCTGAGAGGACTACAAGTCCCAGCAAGACAAGGGAATACTAGGAAATGAGATATCAGAAGAGCTGCAGGAGGACGATCCTCAGCTCAGTCCATCCACAAATCAGAGGAGCCGATAGTTATTTCTTTACTTGCGCCCCCTATCTGCAATACAAGGCATCGATTCAGTGCCACCACCATCACCTGCAGGATCGGAGATGCCTGCTGTCACCACTAGGGGGCCCACATACAAGATCCCAGCTGCCTGCTGTCACCACTAGGGGGCCCCACATACAAGATCCCAGCTGTCTGCTATCACCACTAGGGGGCCCCACATACAAGATCCCAGCTGTCTGCTGTCACCACTAGGGGTCCCACATACAAGATCTCAGCTGTCTGCTGTCACCACTAGGGGTCCCACATACAAGATCCCAGCTGTCTGCTGTCACCACTAAGGGTCCCACATACAAGATCCCAGCTGTCTGCTGTCACCACTAGGGGTCCCACATACAAGATCCCATCTGTCTGCTATCACCACAAGGGGGTCCCACATACAAGATCCCATCTGTCTGCTATGATCACAAGGGGGCCCCACATACAAGATCCCAGCTGCCAGCTGTCACCACAAGGGGTCCCACATACAAGATCCCAGCTGTCTGCTATGACCACAAGGGGGCCCCACATACAAGATCCCATCTGTCTGCTATGATCACAAGGGGTCCCACATACAAGATCCCAGCTGTCTGCTGTCACCACTAGGGGGCCCCACATACAAGATCCCAGCTGTCTGCTATCACCACTAGGGGGCCCCACATACAAGATCCCAGCTGCTGCCTGTCACCACTAGGGGGCCCCACATACAAGATCCCAGCTGTCTGCTATCACCACAAGGGGGCTCCACATACAAGATCCCAGCTGCCTGCTGTCACCACTAGGGGGCCCCACATACAAGATCCCAGCTGTCTGCTATCACCACAAGGGGGCTCCACATACAAGATCCCATCTGTCTGCTATGATCACAAGGGGTCCACATACAAGATCCCAGCTGTCTGCTGTCACCACTAGGGTCCCACATACAAGATCTCAGCTGTCTGCTGTCACCACTAGGGGTCCCACATACAAGATCCCAGCTGTCTGCTGTCACCACTAAGGGTCCCACATACAAGATCCCATCTGTCTGCTATCACCACAAGGGGGCCTCACATACAAGATCCCAGCTGTCTGCTATGACCACAAGGGGGCCTCACATACAAGATCCCAGCTGTCTGCTATGACCACAAGGGGGCCTCACATACAAGATCCCAGCTGTCTGCTATCACCACAAGGGGGCCTCACATACAAGATCCCAGCTGTCTGCTATGACCACAAGGGGGCCCCACATACAAGATCCCAGCTGTCTGCTATGACCACAAGGGGGTCTCACATACAAGTTCCAAGCTGCCTGCTGTCGCCAATATGGGCCCCCCACATACAAGAGATCCCAGCTGCCACCTGTCACCACTAGAGGCTCCATACACAAGATCCCCGGCTGCCTGCAAGTCACCACTAGGGGGCCCCACATACAAGATCCCAGCTGCTGCCTGTCACCACTAGGGGGCCCCACATACAAGATCCCAGCTGCCGGATGTCACCACTAGGGGGCAGAGGTGCACGTGGCTGTAACTCTGGTAGATAAGATCGCCTCCTAGTGGTGACTATTGGTAGCTGCGCATTTTAGGAAGCCGTGCGGAGTCTTGACATGGACAGTTCTCCTTATTCTCCCTGTGACTCGCTCACGTCTGTGCAGGTTTCTTTTATGATATTTGCTCACATTTCACACCTTGAACTCAGATTTCCATAAAGATCTTTCTATGCAAAAACTAACAGTACAAAACCAGAGATTTGCATCTAGGAGGAAGCGAGCAACAGCGGAGAATAAGAGCAGCACTGTGCGCCCCAACACCGCGGCTAAGGGCAGCATTGTGTGCACCGACACCGCGGCTAAGGGCAGCATTGTGCGCCCCAACACCGCGGCTAAGGGCAGCATTGTGTGCACCGACACCGCGGGTAAGGGCAGCATTGTGTGCACCGACACCGCGGCTAAGGGCAGCATTGTGCGCCCCAACACCGCAGCTAAGGGCAGCATTGTGTGCACCGACACCGCGGCTAAGGGCAGCATTGTGTGCACCGACACCGCGGCTAAGGGCAGCATTGTGTGCACCGACACCGCGGCTAAGGGCAGCATTGTGTGCACCGACACCGCGGCTAAGGGCAGCATTGTGTGCACCGACACCACGGCTAAGGGCAGCATTGTGCGCACCGACACCGCGGCTAAGGGCAGCATTGTGTGCACCGACACCGCGGCTAAGGGCAGCATTGTGCGCCCCGACACCGCGGGTAAGGGCAGCATTGTGCGCACCGACACCGCGGCTAAGGGCAGCATTGTGTGCACCGACACCGCGGCTAAGGGCAGCATTGTGTGCACCGACACCACGGCTAAGGGCAGCATTGTGTGCACCGACACCACGGCTAAGGGCAGCATTGTGTGCACCGACACCCGGGGTAAGGGCAGCATTGTGCGCACCAACACCAAGGCTAAGGGCAGCATTGTGCGCACCAACACCGCGGCTAAGGGCAGCATTGTGTGCACCAACACCGCGGCTAAGGGCAGCATTGTGTGCACCAACACCGCGGGTAAGGGCAGCATTGTGTGCACCAACACCGCGGGTAAGGGCAGCATTGTGCGCACCAACACCGCGGCTAAGGGCAGCATTGTGCGCACCGGCACCACAGGCTAAGGGCAGCATTGTGCGCACCAACACCGCGGCTAAGGGCAACATTGTGTGCACCAACACCGCGGGTAAGGGCAGCATTGTGCGCACCGACACCGCGGCTAAGGGCAGCATTGTGCGCACCAACACCGCGGCTAAGGGCAACATTGTGTGCACCAACACCGCGGCTAAGGGCAGCATTGTGCGCACCAACACCGCGGCTAAGGGCAGCATTGTGCGCACCGACCGACACCGCGGCTAAGGGCAGCATTGTGCGCACCGACACCGCGGCTAAGGGCAGCATTGTGCGCACCGACACCGCGGCTAAGGGCAGCATTGTGCGCACCGACACCGCGGCTAAGGGCAGCATTGTGCGCACTGACACCAAGGCTAAGGGCAGCATTGTGTGCACCAACACCACGGGTAAGGGCAGCATTGTGTGCACCAACACCGCGGGTAAGGGCAGCATTGTGTGCACCGACACAGCGGCTAAGGGCAGCATTGTGCGCACCAACACCGCGGCTAAGGGCAGCATTGTGCGCACCGACACCGCGGCTAAGGCAGCATTGTGTGCACCAACACCGCAGCTAAGGGCAGCATTGTGTGCACCGACACCGCAGCTAAGGGCAGCATTGTGTGCACCGACACCGCAGCTAAGAGCAGCATTGTGCGCACTGAAACCAAGGCTAGGGGCAGCATTGTGTGCACCAACACCACGGGTAAGGGCAGCATTGTGCGCACCGACACCGCGGCTAAGGGCAGCATTGTGCGCACTGACACCAAGGCTAGGGGCAGCATTGTGTGCACCAACACCGCGGGTAAGGGCAGCATTGTGTGCACCAACACCGCGGGTAAGGGCAGCATGGTGCGCACTGACACCAAGGCTAGGGGCAGCATTGTGTGCACCAACACCGCGGCTAAGGGCAGCATTGTGCGCACTGACACCGCGGCTAAGGGCAGCATTGTGCGCAGACACCGCAGCTAAGGGCAGCATTGTGTGCACCAACACCAAGGCTAAGGGCAGCATTGTGTGCACCGACACTGTGGCTAAGGGCAGCATTGTGTGCACCGACTAAGGGCAGCATTGTGTGCACTGACACCGCGGCTAAGGGCAGCATTGTGCGCACTGACACAGCGGCTAAGGGCAGCATTGTGCGCACTGACACCGCAGCTAGCTAAGGGCAGCATTGTGCGCACTGACACCGCAGCTAAGGGCAGCATCGTGCGCACCGACACCGCGGGTAAGGGCAGCATTGTGTGCACCGACACAGCGGCTAAGGGCAGCATTGTGCGCACCGACACCGCGGCTAAGGCAGCATTGTGCGCACTGAAACCAAGGCTAGGGGCAGCATTGTGTGCACCAACACCACGGTTAAGGGCAGCATTGTGCGCACCGACACCGCGGCTAAGGGCAGCATTGTGCGCACTGACACCAAGGCTAGGGGCAGCATTGTGTGCACCAACACCACGGGTAAGGGCAGCACTGTGCGCACTGACACCGCAGCTAAGGGCAGCATTGTGTGCACCGACACCGCGGCTAAGGGCAGCATTGTGCGCACTGACACCAAGGCTAGGGGCAGCATTGTGTGCACCAACACCACGGGTAAGGGCAGCACTGTGCGCACTGACACCGCAGCTAAGGGCAGCATTGTGTGCACCGACACAGCGGCTAAGGGCAGCATTATGCGCAGACACCGCAGCTAAGGGCAGCATTGTGTGCACGAACACCAAGGCTAAGGGCAGCATTGTGCGCACTGACACCGCGGCTAAGGGCAGCATTGTGCGCACTGACACCGCAGCTAAGGGCAGCATTGTGCGCACTGACACCGCAGCTAAGGGCAGCATTGTGCGCACCGACACCGCGGCTAAGGGCAGCATTGTGCGCACCGACACCGCAGCTAAGGGCAGCATTGTGCGCACTGACACAGCGGCTAAGGGCAGCATTGTGTGCACTGACACCGCGGCTAAGGGCAGCATTGTGCGCACTGACACAGCGGCTAAGGGCAGCATTGTGCGCACCGACACTGCGGCTAAGGGCAGCATTGTGCGCACTGACACAGCGGCTAAGGGCAGCATTGTGCGCACCGACACCACGGATAAGGGCAGCATTGTGTGCACCAACACCACGGCTAAGGGCAGCATTGTGCGCACTGACACCAAGGCTAAGGGCAGCATTTTGCGCACCGACACCAAGGCTAAGGGCAGCATTGTGCGCACCGACACCGCGGCTAAGGGCAGCATTGTGTGCACCGACACCGCGCGGCTAAGGGCAGCATTGTGTGCACCGACACCGCGGCTAAGGGCAGCATTGTGTGCACCAACACCGCAGCTAAGGGCAGCATTGTGTGCACCGACACCGCGGCTAAGGGCAGCATTGTGTGCACCGACACCGCGGCTAAGGGCAGCATTGTGTGCACCGACACCGCGGCTAAGGGCAGCATTGTGCGCACTGACACCGCGGCTAAGGGAAGCATTGTGTGCACCAACACCGCGGCTAAGGGCAGCATTGTGCGCACTGACACCGCGGCTAAGGGAAGCATTGTGTGCACCAACACCGCGGCTAAGGGCAGTTTTTAATGGAGCGATTCACCAGGGACCCCGCCGCAGAAGCTCGTTGTCGTTTCCCCCTTGTTTTTAATGGAACGATTGTCACAGTGATCAGAGGAGCCTCACATGCACCGAGGAAAATCCTAAAGGCAACAACAACACTCACTAAAAAAAATATCAAAAATCGCCATCATCCCGGCACCTTCAGGGCTATGAAGGTGAATGTACAGGGGATCAGTATTCCCAGATCAGCTCATCCTTATCTTTGCTGTTCCATCAGCTGGAACCAAGAAGAAACCGGAGAAGGAGCGGAGACCGACCAGAGACGGGAACATCCATCACATTCACTGAGGCACAGAATAGTCACACGGTGCAGAGGCTCCACACAAAGTGTGACCCTCATTTCAGAATAAGCCGTCCTATATGCAGATGGTAATAACTCTATATCTGGACATTATATGACATCTATACTGCACTCTTCTCCTCTGCAGTCTGACTCTAATTCACAGTTCTCTCTGAGCTGGTGAGTGTACACTGACTGCTGTGATGTCCCATCTCCCATACACAACACACAGACATGAGGGGTTCCTGCTCTCCTGTCTCTATTTAGCATATGTTCACAACCAGCATCATGGAAGACATTATACAGCAATACTGAGCAGTGTAGCTGTGAATCCAGGTCTGGGGAAGAGGTTAACACGTACTAGAAAACAGCAGCATGGAGGACATTGTGCAGCAGTACTGAGCTATGGATGCAGTTCTAGTCTGAGATAAAAGCTTACTAGATAACAGCATAATGAAGGATATTATACAACAATGCTGAGAAGTGTAGCTGTTACTCCAGCTCTGAAGTGAAATAAATGCTTACTAGAAAGCAGCAGCATGGAGGACTTGATGCAACAATACTGAGCTGTGTCCTGTAAATCCAGGTCAAGGGGTCAGAAACACGTACCAGAAAGCAGTGAGGACATTATATAGCAGGACTGAGCAGTGTAGCTGTGAATCCAGCATCAGGTCTGAGAAAAGCTTACTAAAAAGCAACAGGTACATTATACAGCAACACTGAGCAGGGTAGTTGTGAATACAACTCTGGGGTGAGAAACAGCAGCAGAGTGCAGCAGTACTGAGCTGTGTCCTGTGAATCCAGCATTAGGGTGAAATAAATGCTTACTAGAAAGCAACAGCATGGAGGACTTGATGCAGCAATATTGAGCTGTGTAGTTGTAAATCCAGCTCTGGGATAAGTAATGCTAACTAGATAGCCGCAGCATGGAGGACTTGATGCAGCAATACTGAGCTGAGTCCTGTGAATCCAGGTCTTGGGTGAGATACAACACTTACTAGAAAGCAGCACGAGTTTGTGTCCCTTCAGCAGCTTCCCTCTCCCTATAAGTGTCTATGGGCAGCAGCTGTAACATGATCCCTCACTGTTTGTCTACTCCTGTAGATCCGGCCTTCTCCGATAGCACAAGGTTCTGTAGATCGTGAATCGATAAATCCAAATCAACCAGGGACAGAAAAACTTACTAGTCCTTATTTCCCTTCCGGCCGCCTCCGACCGCGACGCTCCATCCTTGAAGTAACGCGATCGGCTCCCGTACGGCCGCGTCATTGATTTACTAGAAGTTAATTAGCCACTTTTAATGAATGGCAAGAAAATTGATGTAATCCAAAGCAAAGTGAATAGCCGACTCCCGGCGGACACGAGTCTGCAGTCATAAGACGTCTGGCCACAAACGAGGAGAAGAACTGACAACCGCAGCTGCCTCAGAACATCATTCGTGCCTGTGGTTTGTAGCACGTCAGGTCCCAGTTTCAATTCTTCTGGTCTTTTGTGAACAGTTTCACCACCGTGACCATCAGGGGGCGCCGCAGCGTCTGGACCTGCGGCAATGATTGACAGCTCCTCTACGGGTCCACGTTTCTGCCTCTGCACGGTGGCTCTTATATCCAGGAGGAATATTATCCTGTATTACAGCTGATCGAGCGCGATATTCGATCAGAATTCTCCGTTACCATCGATGAAGGTTTAGAGCGTTGTTCCTGGAGAGGACGGAGCAGGAGGTTATCATCCAAATACAATGGCAGGACGACCGGAGCCACAGCAACAATGAGGGGGAATGGATCAGAGAGGACACGAGTCACAGAAACCAAGGAGTTAACAAACACACTACAGGATCTGCCTATATAGAGGCATTATACAGCTCCTCAGTGCCCCTCCTCCCCGCTACAGCTCAATCTCTGCAGACTTCTAATTTAAAGCACCTCAGTGTCCCCCCTCTCCTGCTGTCAATTCTCCAATCACCTCTCCTAATAGCTCCTCAGTGTTCCCCCACCCTGCTGCTGAATATCCACTCACTTATTCTAAATGAAAGCTCCCTAGTGTCCCCCCACCCTGCTGCCGATTCTCCAAACCCCTATTCTATCAGAAGGCTCCTCAATGGCCCTCCTCCCTGCAGCCATTTCTCCACTTATTCTAATGGAAAGCGCCTCACTGTCCCCCCACCCTGCTGCTGCTGAATATTCACTCACTTATTCTAATGGAAAGCGCCTCAGTGTCCCCCCACCCTGCTGCTGCTGAATATTCACTCACTTATTCTAATGGAAAGCGCCTCAGTGTCCCCCCACCCTGCTGCTGCTGAATATTCACTCACTTATTCTAATGGAAAGCGCCTCAGTGTCCCCCCACCCTGCTGCTGCTGCTGAATATTCACTGACTTATTCTAATGGAAAGCGCCTCAGTGTCCCCCCACCCTGCTGCTGAATATTCACTCACTTATTCTAATGGAAAGCGCCTCAGTGTCCCCCCACCCTGCTGCTGCTGAATATTCACTGACTTATTCTAATGGAAAGCGCCTCAGTGTCCCCCCACCCTGCTGCTGAATATTCACTCACTTATTCTAATGGAAAGCGCCTCAGTGTCCCCCCACCCTGCTGCTGCTGAATATTCACTGACTTATTCTAATGGAAAGTGCCTCAGTGTCCCCCCACCCTGCTGCTGCTGAATATTCACTCACTTATTCTAATGGAAAGCGCCTCAGTGTCCCCCCACCCTGCTGCTGCTGAATTTCCATGACTTCTGTTAAATCAGGGGTGGGGGAACTCCAGGCCTTGAGGGCCGCCAACAGTGCAGGATTTCAGGATTTCCTTAGTATTGCACAGGTGATAATTCCAACTCCTGTGCAATGGTAAGGAAATCCTGAAAACCTGTGCTGCTGGTGGCCCTCGAGGCCTGGAGTTCCCCACCCCTTCGTTAAATGAAAGCTCCTCACTGCCCCCACTACTGCTGAGATCTCACACTGCTCAGTACAAGCTGCAGCTATCCGTCAGGCTGGGTGGACGGCAGAACCTGAATGCACTGAGAGACGTGAGCTTTCTTACATTTTAACAAGAGCAGGTGTTTAAGATCTATTACAACATGCAGCCATATAGAGAAATCTGGGAATGGATCCACTTTGAAGACCTTTTACACTAGAGGATGATCGTATAAAAAGAATTATTGGTTCCTGCAAATACAATGGCAAAATGCTTGTGAGGTCGCCTCATTACAGGGGTGGTCCGGGCTTTTTATAAAATCTCTGTGTGTATCTAGGCTGCGAAATGCTGACAGTTTAGGATTTACACCCTGTCAGCATTGTGCATTGTTACCTAGATATCATGATTCAGATATGACGTCACGCTCCAGGCTCCGGCAGAGCCGCCCCCCTATTCACCTATGTAAACTCTGAACCGCATTGCACTGAGCAGTCATCTCCTTCTCTGCAACACTGTGCGGAATCCGCAGCTGTGTGAAGGAGATGACTGCTGTGTGCAATGCTGTGGTATTGTGCACTCACCTTCTCCGTGCTCATGCTGTCACTGATGCGATCCTCACCTCCTCTGTGCAGTGCTGCAGTTTATTCTGCTCCAGAGTGTGTGGCTGTGAGCATCATATCAGTGACAGCGCAAGCACAGGGAAGGAGTCAGGACACAAACAGCAGCACGGAGAGCGATAATCTCCTTCACAGAGCTGGCGAATTTGGCACAGTGTTACAAAAGAAATGACTCCATGCATATGGTTCAGCGCTTACGTAGGAGAATGGGGCGGGTGTCATATTGGGGACTGGGGAAGGGGCTTGTTGGGGGGGCATGCATGCTGCAGACTGAGGGGGGAGCAAGCATGCTGGAGACTGGGGAGGGAACCTGGGGGGGGGGAGAGCATGCATGCTGGAGACTGGGGGAGGAGCAAGCATGCTGAGACTGAGGGTGAAGCAAGCAAGCTGGAGATGGGGGGGGGGGGAGCTGGGAGGGGGAGGAGCAAGCATGCTGAGACTGAGGGGGGAGCAAGCATGCTGGAGACTGAGGGGGGAGCAAGCATGCTGGAGACTGAGGGGGGGGGCAAGCATGCAGAGACTGGGGGGGAGCAAGCATGCCGAGACTGGGGGGGGGAGCAAGCATGCCAGAGACTGGGGGGGGAGCAAGCATGCTGGAGACTGAGGGGGGGGGGGGCAAGCATGCCAGAGACTGGGGGGGAGCAAGCATGCCAAGACTGGGGGGGGAGCAAACATGCCAGAGACTGGGGGGGGGAGCAACATGCCAGAGACTGGGGGGGGAGCAAACATGCCAGAGACTGGGGGGGGGGGGGGGGGGCAAGCATGCAGAGACTGGGGGGGGCAAGCATGCTGAGACTGGGCGGGGGGAGCAAGCATGCTGGAGACTGGGGGGGGGAGCAAGCATGCTGGAGACTGGGGGGGGGGGGGAGGAGCAAGCATGCCAGAGACTGGGGGAGGGGCAAGCATGCTGGAGACTGGGCGGGGGGAGCAAGCATGCTGGAGACTGGGGGGGGGGAGCAAGCATGCTGGAGACTGGGGGGGAGCAAGCATGCTGGAGACTGAGGGGGGAGCAAGCATGCTGGAGACTGAGGGGGGGGGCAAGCATGCCAGAGACTGGGGGGGGAGCAAGCATGCCAGAGACTGGGGGGGGGAGCAAGCATGCCAGAGACTGGGGGGGGGAGCAAGCATGCTGGAGACTGAGGGGGGGGGGGGCAAGCATGCCAGAGACTGGGGGGGGAGCAAGCATGCCAGAGACTGGGGGGGGGGAGCAAACATGCCAGAGACTGGGGGGGGGGAGCATGCTGGAGACTGGGCGGGGGGAGCAAGCATGCTGGAGACTGGGGGGGGGGGGGGGAGGAGCAAGCATGCCAGAGACTGGGGGAGGGGCAAGCATGCTGGAGACTGGGCGGGGGGAGCAAGCATGCTGGAGACTGGGGGGGGAGCAAGCATGCTGGAGACTGAGGGGGGAGCAAGCATGCTGGAGACTAAGGGGGGCAGGCTTGTTGCTGAGTGGGTGTAAACAACTAGTTGTGAAGCTTACACCCAAGCTCCAAAACAAACATCTCTAGTTGGGGGCTGAGGTGCTCCTTCACATACAGAAAGGTGAAATATAGGTAACAATGCAAAATGCTGACAGGGTGTAATCGGCACGGATCGGACTCCTTAACTCCGTCACATTTAATGCAGCATTTGTTCAACTAGTGAAAAATAATCAGCAAAAAAAAAAAAAGAAGAAAAGAAATTGATTGTTATCTATAAATGTGTAAAACTTGCAGAAACAGGCGGAACTTCACTTCTTCACTTCCGGAGAAAAAGCTGAAATCTTCATCAATGCAATCTACGCTGAGATAAGCACCTGACAGCGATGCAGGACGCGTCTTATCTGATGAAGCCTCCACCACTTCTCCATGCACCGAAACAGAAGAAAATAACACAATGGCCACAAAGTATCCAGAGAACCTCCCGGCTCTCGCTGAGTCAGTGCAACATGTGCAAAAATAAAAGGGAGGAAGCGGAACGTGGAATTATTAAACAGAAAGTTAGAAGAATGCGACGAGCGACGCGGAGCCGAGATCACAACACGAGCGAGGAGACGGACACCAAACATACTTGTTTTTCTGGCTGTAACATAAAGGAAGAGGGAACGGCCGAGGACAGAAATAAACTTTATAGAAAGTGTCAAGACCCTCAGTCATTTATTCTAAAGGGATCCTGTCGCCTCCTAAGCTACCAAAACATGTCCCTGCAGCATCCTATCACTAATCTCACACTCCTTTTGTCTCCCATAAAAGCTTCCTGTGAAAGTGCATAAAAACGTTTTAATACTCACTCATTAGGCATTATAATTAGCAGGGGCCATATTCTTTAGCCCTTAGGTTTTGCAGGCTCCAGGATCCACCCTCTCTCTGTCTGTGTGCTCTGCTTGTGCAGGCATTGCCCTCCCCCTCTCTGTCACTCACAGAATGCAAATCATTAGTCCTGCCTTCAGCTCCACATCACAGCAGCACAGACAGAGAGAGGGTGGATCATTCAGGCTGCAAAACTACATGCCCTAAGGGCTAAAGAATATAGCCCCTGCTAATTATAATCACTAATGAGGGAGTATTAAATGGTTTTTCTGCACTTTCACAGGATGCTTTTAGGAGACAAAAGGAGTGTGAGATTAGTGATAGGATGCTGCAGGGACGTGTTTTGGTAGTTTAGGAGGCGTTTTGGAGGCGACAGGATCCCTTTAAGTGAAAGCTCCTCAGTGGCCTTCCTCCCTGGTGCCATTTCTCCACCCCCCTATTTTAATTGAAAGCGCCTCAGTGATCCCCCACCCTGCTGCCTCGTTTTCTTTACTACTACGTGAAGGTTCAATTACACAGGAAAATTTTTGCACAATCCATCATATGGCGTCCATTTAAAGGGTATGAACAACCCTCCAAGCCACCGGGCACAGCGCAAACCACCGAGCCACCGGGCACAGCGCAAACCACCGAGCCACCGGGCACAGCGCAAACCACCGAGCCACCGGCACAGCGCAAACCACCGAGCCACCGGGCACAGCGCAAACTCCCGAGCCAACGGGCACAGCGCAAACCCCCGAGCCACCGGGCACAGCGCAAACCCCCGAGCCACCGGGCACAGCGCAAACCCCCGAGCCACCGGGCACAGCGCAAACCCCCGAACCACCGGGCACAGCGCAAACCACAAAGCACAGACAAAAGCACCGAGCGCAGCGCCAATCACCGGGCACAGCATAAAGCACCACGCACAGCGCAAACCACAGAGCCACTGGGCACAGCACAAACCACCGGGCAAAAAAAAAACCAAACTACCGAGCCAACATGTCCAGTCTTCTAATGTTTACCATTTAATGTGCCAGGACTCTAACATTCGTGAACCAGGGACTCCGGATAAGCAGAAAGACAGGTCTGTTTCCTCAGGGTTACCTCTGCCCAGACAGCAGATAGAGACTGCAACAGACATCCAGATACTAATAATGGGGCCCATACCTGATGATGATGCAGCGACCAGCCGACTTAATGTGTGAGGGGGGATGAGGTATCCAAATGACATTCCTAAGGAACAAAAAGGAGTCTGACAGCTGTCAACACCCCACCTGTCCGAGGGGATTGTGCATTGTAAGGAGGAAAGGTGTCTTCACGCTGTTTGTTATGTACATAGGTGGTATAAGTAGGATTTGCAATTATATCTAGCTGTCCACCACCTCCATCATCACCTCTGGATGTCCACCACCTCCATCATCATCATCTTTGGATGTCCACCACCTCCATCATCATCATCTCTGGATGTCCACCACCTCCATCATCATCACCTCTGGATGTCCACCACCTCCATCATCATCACCTCTGGATGTCCACCACCTCAATCATCATCACCTCTGGATGTCCACCACCTCCATCATCATCACCTCTGGATGTCCACCACCTCCATCATCATCATCTCTGGATGTCCACCACCTCCATCATCATCACCTCTGGATGTCCACCACCTCAATCATCATCACCTCTGGATGTCCACCACCTCAATCATCATCACCTCTGGATGTCCACCACCTCCATCATCATCACCTCTGGATGTCCACCACCTCCATCATCATCACCTCTGGATGTCCACCACCTCAATCATCATCACCTCTGGATGTCCACCACCTCAATCATCATCACCTCTGGATGTCCACCACCTCCATCATCATCACCTCTGGATGTCCACCACCTCCATCATCATCACCTCTGGATGTCCACCACCTCCATCATCATCACCTCTGGATGTCCACCACCTCCATCATCATCACCTCTGGATGTCCACCACCTCCATCATCATCACCTCTGGATGTCCACCACCTCAATCATCATCACCTCTGGATGTCCACCACCTCAATCATCATCACCTCAGGATGTCCACCACCTCAATCATCATCACCTCTGGATGTCCACCACCTCCATCATCATCACCTCTGGATGTCCACCACCTCCATCATCATCACCTCTGGATGTCCACCACCTCAATCATCATCACCTCTGGATGTCCACCACCTCCATCATCATCACCTCTGGATGTCCACCACCTCCATCATCATCACCTCTGGATGTCCACCACCTCCATCATCATCACCTCTGGATGTCCACCACCTCCATCATCATCACCTCTGGATGTCCACCACCTCCATCATCATCACCTCTGGATGTCCACCACCTCCATCATCATCACCTCTGGATGTCCACCACCTCAATCATCATCACCTCTGGATGTCCACCACCTCAATCATCATCACCTCTGGATGTCCACCACCTCCATCATCATCACCTCTGGATGTCCACCACCTCCATCATCATCACCTCTGGATGTCCACCACCTCCATCATCATCACCTCTGGATGTCCACCACCTCAATCATCCTCACCTCTGGATGTCCACCACCTCAATCATCATCACCTCTGGATGTCCACCACCTCAATCATCATCACCTCTGGATGTCCACCACCTCAATCATCATCACCTCTGGATGTCCACCACCTCCATCATCATCACCTCTGGATGTCCACCACCTCCATCATCATCACCTCTGGATGTCCACCACCTCAATCATCCTCACCTCTGGATGTCCACCACCTCAATCATCATCATCTCTGGATGTCCACCACCTCCATCATCATCACCTCTGGATGTCCACCACCTCCATCATCATCACCTCTGGATGTCCACCACCTCCATCATCATCACCTCTGGATGTCCACCACCTCCATCATCATCACCTCTGGATGTCCACCACCTCCATCATCATCACCTCTGGATGTCCACCACCTCCATCATCATCACCTCTGGATGTCCACCACCTCCATCATCATCACCTCTGGATGTCCACCACCTCCATCATCATCACCTCTGGATGTCCACCACCTCCATCATCATCACCTCTGGATGTCCACCACCTCCATCATCATCACCTCTGGATGTCCACCACCTCCATCATCATCACCTCTGGATGTCCACCACCTCCATCATCATCACCTCTGGATGTCCACCACCTCCATCATCATCACCTCTGGATGTCCACCACCTCCATCATCATCACCTCTGGATGTCCACCACCTCCATCATCATCTCTGGATGTCCACCACCTCCATCATCATCTCTGGGTGTCCACCACCTCCATCATCATCTCTGGATGTCCACCACCTCCATCATCATCTCTGGATGTCCACCACCTCAATCATCATCATCTCTGGATGTCCACCACCTCCATCATCATCTCTGGATGTCCACCACCTCCATCATCATCACCTCTGGATGTCCACCACCTCCATCATCATCTCTGGATGTCCACCACCTCCATCATCATCTCTGGATGTCCACCACCTCCTACATCATCTCTGGGTGTCCACCACCTCCATCATCATCTCTCCACAATCTCTACTCATAATTAGACGTCTCTTTTTCTACATATCAGCCATGAATATGTTGATGGAATGAGCAGATCCTGGTCATAAATGAGTCAGGAATAGGTTAAAAGACAACTGATAAATGGCTTCTCACAAAGGCAGAAGACCTGGACATCTGCCCTAGGGGAGTCCTTAACTAGGTACAAGTACAACTTGCAAGACACAGGCATCAATCTGGCCGGAGGCTGCAGACCTCAACAGAGGAGCAGAACAGCAAAGAAGTGGCCGCCCGAGGCACGAAGTGGTCAATGTCTGTTACCATCTCCCTGCACAGCAGAGAAGGCAGCAATTACAATGCCGCTGTTAGGCTGGTGATGAGGGGGTTAACCAGCTTCCTATAATGAACAATATCTAATGAATCAGGCAGCTCAGGATGAACAGCAAACGGAGCTACACAGCAGTGAATTGTGCGGCACCATTTAAAATAACGCAAGACGTCTGGATGCCGCTCATCTATCGCGGCCTCCTTTATCCTCGCGGCCTCCTTTATCCTCGCAGCCTCCTTTATCCTCGCAGCCTCCTTTATCCTCGCAGCCTCCTTTATCCTCGCAGCCTCCTTTATCCTCGCAGCCTCCTTTATCCTCGCAGCCTCCTTTATCCTCGCAGCCTCCTTTATCCTCGCAGCCTCCTTTATCCTCGCAGCCTCCTTTATCCTCGCAGCCTCCTTTATCCTCGCAGCCTCCTTTATCCTCGCAGCCTCCTTTATCCTCGCAGCCTCCTTTATCCTCGCAGCCTCCTTTATCCTCGCAGCCTCCTTTATCCTCGCAGCCTCCTTTATCCTCGCAGCCTCCTTTATCCTCGCAGCCTCCTTTATCCTCGCAGCCTCCTTTATCCTCGCAGCCTCCTTTATCCTCGCAGCCTCCTTTATCCTCGCAGCCTCCTTTATCCTCGCAGCCTCCTTTATCCTCGCAGCCTCCTTTATCCTCGCAGCCTCTAGATTATTTCGGTATTTTTCACAATACAGCAGAGATGTCATCCTGCCCCGAACAATTACCGTATGTCATTCTCTCTAATCCGAATATTGGAGGCGCCATCACTTCCCGGGGACGTTCAGTCCAGAACATGCAGATTACGCAGAGCGGCTGATTGAACATTATAACCGCGGCTTATGACGGCTTCATCCTCGGTCACATCATGTGGGACGAGTCCTCCAAAACCTGCACCGTTCCTACCACTGCCGAGGGGACCAGGGGGAGGGAAACCGTCCCGAAGGGGGGAGGACAGCCGGAGAGAAAGCAGCACGAGGGGAAAGAGGACACCCGGAGGGAAAGCGGCACGAGGGGGAAGAGGACACCCGGAGGGAAAGCGGCACGAGGGGAAAGAGGACACCAGGAGGGAAAGCGGCACGAGGGGAAAGAGGACACCAGGAGGGAAAGCGGCACGAGGGGAAAGAGGACACCAGGAGGGAAAGCGGCACGAGTGGAAAGAGGACACCCGGAGGGAAAGCGGCACGAGGGGGAAGAGGACACCCGGAGGGAAAGCGGCACGAGGGGGAAGAGGACACCCGGAGGGAAAGCGGCACGAGGGGAAAGAGGACACCCGGAGGGAAAGCGGCACGAGGGGGAAGAGGACACCCGGAGGGAAAGCGGCACGAGGGGGAAGAGGACACCCGGAGGGAAAGCGGCACGAGTGGAAAGAGGACACCCGGAGGGAAAGCGGCACGAGGGGGAAGAGGACACCCGGAGGGAAAGCGGCACGAGGGGGAAGAGGACACCAGGAGGGAAAGCGGCACGAGGGGAAGCGGCACGAGGGGGGGAACATCTGGAGGGAAAGCGGCACGAGGGGGGAACATCTGGAGGGAAAGCGGCACGAGGGGGAAGAGGACACCAGGAGGGAAAGCGGCACGAGGGGGAAGAGGACACCAGGAGGGAAAGCGGCACGAGGGGGAAGAGGACACCAGGAGGGAAAGCGGCACGAGGGGAAAGAGGACACCCGGAGGGAAAGCGGCACGAGGGGGAAGAGGACACCCGGAGGGAAAGCGGCACGAGGGGGGAACATCTGGAGGGAAAGCGGCACGAGGGGGGAACATCTGGAGGGAAAGCGGCACGAGGGGGGAACATCTGGAGGGAAAGCGGCACGAGGGGGAAGAGGACACCAGGAGGGAAAGCGGCACGAGGGGAAAGAGGACACCAGGAGGGAAAGCGGCACGAGGGGAAAGAGGACACCAGGAGGGAAAGCGGCACGAGGGGAAAGAGGACTCCAGGAGGGAAAGCGGCACGAGGGGAAAGAGGACACCCGGAGGGAAAGCGGCACGAGGGGGAAGAGGACACCTAGAGGGAAAGCGGCACGAGGGGGGAACATCTGGAGGGAAAGCGCCACGAGGGGGAAGAGGACACCCGGAGGGAAAGCGGCACGAGGGGGAAGAGGACACCCGGAGGGAAAGCGGCACGAGGGGGAAGAGGACACCCGGAGGGAAAGCGGCACGAGGGGGAAGAGGACACCCGGAGGGAAAGCGGCACGAGGGGGAAGAGGACACCCGAAGGGAAAGCGGCACGAGGGGGAAGAGGACACCCGGAGGGAAAGCGGCACGAGGGGGAAGAGGACACCCGGAGGGAAAGCGGCACGAGGGGGAAGAGGACACCCGGAGGGAAAGCGGCACGAGGGGAAAGAGGACACCCAGAGGGAAAGCGGACACCCAGAGGGAAAGCGGCACGAGGGGGGAACATCTGGAGGGAAAGCGGACACCCAGAGGGAAAGCGGCACGAGGGGGGAACATCTGGAGGGAAAGCGGCACGAGGGGGGAACATCTGGAGGGAAAGCAGCACGAGGGGGGGAACATCTGGAGGGAAAGCAGCACGAGGGGGGGAACATCTGGAGGGAAAGCAGCACGAGGGGGGAACATCTGGAGGGAAAGCAGCACGAGGGGGAAGAGGACACCAGAAGGGAAAGCGGCACGAGGGGAAAGAGGACACCCGGAGGGAAAGCAGCACGAGGGGGAAGAGGACACCCGGAGGGAAAGTGGCACGAGGGGGAAGAGGACACCCGGAGGGAAAGCGGCACGAGGGGGAAGAGGAGACCCGGAGGGAAAGCGGCACGAGGGGGAAGAGGACAACCGGAGGGAAAGCGGCACGAGGGGGAAGAGGACACCCGGAGGGAAAGCGGCACGAGGGGGAAGAGGACACCCGGAGGGAAAGAGGCACGAGGGGGGAAGAGGACACCCAGAGGGAAAGCGGCACGAGGGGGGAACATCTGGAGGGAAACGCTACTCCCGATAAAGGAGGTTCCAGCGTTCCCCATTTTATTCTCGCTAAACCCTTATAATAGAACACGACCAACTAGGGAATATTAGAAGAAAAAGGCTTTGTTCCCGTCGGCTTCTTTAGAAGGTATTTTATGATACAAAAAGGGGGAGGATGTAATGAAAGACACGGCTGACGGGCTCCACTTAGGCCTTCAGAGGAGTCCGGGGTGGGGGCATACATCTATGACGTCCATTTTATCCAGGGGTGATGATGTTTGGGAGCCCGTGACGATCTCCGCAGGACCAATAACACAGAACACACAGTATAGTATCCCAACGTTCCCCTGTGGAGCTTTCGAAGCATTGGGCATGTTGGCTTTCGACATGTCCAATCCTTTGCATTAGTTTCCAGTGGAGGTGACCGGCAGCAGTTGGATGTCATCTTTAGGACTTGCCTTTAATAACAAACCCAGGAAGGTAAGAAATAATAAATGGACACAGAGCGGTTCAGAGCCGCTCCTCGGATCAGGCGCATCCAAAACCTGTAATATCCAGCTGAATTTTACGAGCGTCCGACAGGACTCGGGAGGTTGTTGTCATTCAGGTCTTTCCTGTAGCTTTTATAGAAGAAGGACCTTTACAGAGAGGTGTGCAGACACACGGGGTTAACACGCCATCACTGACAATTGTCAACTCCTTCCAAGGTTGGAAAATTCTTAATTCAGTCATTTAAAGGTCATCGCTGGTGGGGGAGGGGGAGCCCCATAGCTGCTAGTGAAAAAAACTGCAGTTCATCCGTTTCATCCCCTCAAACGTCACTAATGTTCTGATCTTTCATTCAGCCGCCAACAGTCAATCAATCCACTGCAGTCACTAAGATGTAGCCACGCCCCTACAGACATATAGATGGTGTGGGGGGACCTGTAGTGATGTCACGACCATGCCACTGTAATGGGTGGAGGGAAGCCCGAAAGGTCATTGACTTGAGGTCTGCTTAGCTCCGCCCATTATGGTCAAATGGCCATGACATCACCATAGGTTATTAAGCCCCAGCAGAACCTTCTTGTTCAGGACAAAACTCTGTATTTGGCTGCAAATAGGCCCTGGAAGCCGAACCGTCACCGATGCCCCATAGGGTAGAGAAGACTTTCAAATGTGGGACTATCCTACTTAACATGCATCATGGCACTTAGTGGGTCCTTACAGGAACTTCAGACTCAAAACAATCAGATTTTATAGAATATGTATTTATAAAGCTACTGCAGAATTTTTGCAATACAATATAACTCTGCGCGGCTGGATGTGGCGCGGTGTCATTTGCTTTAGTAGATCCAGGTCAGGTCTGCACAGATGACACGTGAGAGAGCAGCAGCTGTCAGGGGCCGCACCTGCGAGTCAGGCGAGCACCGGCACCGCCTCGTGTTTACATTTCCAGGGCCCGACTGATCGATGTGAACTATTCCAAAGCCTCAGAGCGAAAGCGCAGGAAGACGACGCACCGGACATCGCTCCATCAGAACGCACATGTCTAATACACTAACTCCAATCAACAAGGACCCCGGCCCCGGGAGACTGGCGTCTAATAGTCGTGTAAAGCAATGTAACCAACAAACACATAAAACAGATTCTCTCTATGGTCAGACCGGCACGAGGTGACGACGGGGACGCAGGAGCGCCTTGGACAGCGCATCACACGCAGGGGGGCCCGTCACAAGCAGGACACCGTCACAAGCAGAAGCCCGTCACAAGCAGGAGCCCGTCACAAGCAGGACACCGTCACAAGCAGGACACCGTCACAAGCAGGACACCGTCACAAGCAGGACACCGTCACAAGCAGGACACCGTCACAAGCAGGACACCGTCACACGCAGGACGCCGTCACACGCAGGAGCCAGTCAGAAGCAGGACACCGTCACACGCAGGAGCCAGTCAGAAGCAGGAGCCCGTCACACGCATTTACAAATCTAGAACTTCTGGCAAGCAGACGGTCACTCCTGACCCACCTGGAGAATATACCGGCACAACCCCTTTTTTGCAGATTTGTGGGTTTCTTGGAATTCTAAAGCTCAAGCAAAGACTATTTTACACTTTATTAGGCCTCCAAAATAAAGCGCCTGTCTCTTGATCATGAGGTTGGGTCACATTAAAAATAAAAGCAAGATATAAAACAAAAACTGTGATTAGAAGGAAGAAATCCTGGAGGCACCGCGGGAACTTCTGAGTGAATTTCGTGCCAACACCGCCAGCGCCAATATAAATAAGAGGGAAAAAAGGAGCTGAAGACACAAGAAGCTGGTAGTGAATCCAGTGAAGCCGTGCGATGGCGGAGAGGTGTGGAGAAATTAACTGGTTGTTCCAGTGACTCATTACTGGCAGAACGAGAAGGAAGAGCAAAAGAAACCCACAGATGAAAAAGTTCCTTTCATCCCTCCCAAACCGAACGAGAGAATGAAGCCTGAGGAATATAAAGTGCCAAACACTGGACGCAGAGAGAAAGAAGCCTGAGGAATATAAAGTGCCGCACACTGGACGCAGAGAGCCGAGAGCACGAAGCCTGAGGAATATAAAGTGCCGAACACTGGACGCAGAGAGAACGAAGCCTGAGGAATATAAAGTGCCGCACACTGGACGCAGAGAGCCGAGAGCACGAAGCCTGAAGAATATAAAGTGCCGCACACTGGACGCAGAGAGCAGAGAGCACGAAGCCTGAGGAATATAAAGTGCCGCACACTGGACACAGAGAGAACGAAGCCTGAGGAATATAAAGTGCCGCACACTGGACACAGAGAGAACGAAGCCTGAGGAATATAAAGTGCCGCACACTGGACGCAGAGAGCAGAGAGAACGAAGCCTGAGGAATATAAAGTGCCGCACACTGGACGCAGATAGCCGAGAGCACGAAGCCTGAGGAATATAAAGTGCCGCACACTGGACGCAGAGAGCAGAGAGCATGAAGCCTGAGGAATATAAAGTGCCGCACACTGGACACAGAGAGAACGAAGCCTGAGGAATATAAAGTGCCGCACACTGGACGCAGAGAGCCGAGACCATGAAGCCTGAGGAATATAAAGTGCCGCACACTGGACACAGAGAGAACGAAGCCTGAGGAATATAAAGTGCCGCACACGGGACGCAGAGAGCAGAGAGAACGAAGCCTGAGGAATATAAAGTGCCGCACACTGGACGCAGATAGCCGAGAGCACGAAGCCTGAGGAATATAAAGTGCCGCACACTGGACGCAGAGAGAACGAAGCCTGAGGAATATAAAGTGCCGCACACTGGACACAGAGAGAACGAAGCCTGAGGAATATAAAGTGCCGCACACTGGACGCAGAGAGCATGAAGCCTGAGGAATATAAAGTGCCGCACACTGGACGCAGAGAGCCGAGAGCATGAAGCCTGAGGAATATAAAGTGCCGCACACTGGACACAGAGAGAACGAAGCCTGAGGAATATAAAGTGCCGCACACTGGATGCAGAGAGCCGAGAGCACGAAGCCTGAGGAATATAAAGTGCCGCACACTGGATGCAGAGAGCCGAGAGCACGAAGCCTGAGGAATATAAAGTGCCGCACACTGGACGCAGATAGCCGAGAGCACGAAGCCTGAGGAATAAAAAGCGCAGTACACTGGACGCAGAGAGCAGAGAGAAGGAAGCCTGAGGAATTACATTACTGATCCTGAGTTACCTCCTGTATTATACTCCAGAGCTGCACTCACTATTCTACTGGTGCAGTCACAGTGAACATACATTACATTACTGATCCTGAGTTACCTCCTGTATTATACTCCAGAGCTGCACTCACTATTCTGCTGGTGCAGTCACTGTGTACATACATTACATTACTGATCCTGAGTTACCTCCTGTATTATACTCCAGAGCTGCACTCACTATTCTGCTGGTGCAGTCACTGTGTACATACATTACATTACTGATCCTGAGTTACCTCCTGTATTATCCTCCAGAGCTGCACTCACTATTCTGCTGGTGCAGTCACTGTGTACATACATTACATTACTGATCCTGAGTTACCTCCTGTATTATACTCCAGAGCTGCACTCACTATTCTGCTGGTGCAGTCACTGTGTACATACATTACATTACTGATCCTGAGTTACCTCCTGTATTATACTCCAGAGCTGCACTCACTATTCTGCTGGTGCAGTCACTGTGTACATACATTACATTACTGATCCTGAGTTACCTCCTGTATTATACTCCAGAGCTGCACTCACTATTCTGCTGGTGCAGTCACTGTGTACATACATTACATTACTGATCCTGAGTTACCTCCTGTATTATACTCCAGAGCTGCACTCACTATTCTGCTGGTGCAGTCACTATGTACATACATTACATTAAACACCGCCTTACACCACCTTTAGTCAACTCCTCCATGTACGTCTCAAGCATTAAAGGATCAGACATGTTAATATTCAGCATGCCTGATCCTTCTTGCATCGTTGCTCTGATTTGCTATCCACACAGTTTTGCACACTTTCTTTGCCCAATAAAGTGACTTTTTCCCCACGGATTCTTATTTCACAGCAGAGATCTGTAAACAACCACAAACTTCAGACTCCGCCAGGGAGATCTGACATGAGAGCGCCCACATCCTGCCCCTCCTCACATCGCCCAAACATTCCCCTTATTTATTCATTGTATCCGCCGCGGCGAGTTCATGATTTAGCGAGTTCACGGACGGTCTTGAGAACGATAGACAGAAGATGAAATAATGGATCAGAGGCACAAACTTATGTAAAAAATTACCAAAATATCTAATTTGGCGCGAGGATCGCCCATCCGGAGCGCGGCCGACACTGTGCCATAACCTTAAAGAGACGCCATCTTTCATCGCTATAATGATCCCAAACAGACGACGGCCGTCAGCTCCAAGTGTCGCATTGTGAGGACTAGAAACAGCAAAAGAACCTGCAACAAGCGAGAGCTCAGACCTGACGGGGATAAGAACTCCGGCATAATCCCATAATACCTGGATGAGCAAAGACACCAAACCTGAAGGGCAAGGTGGAAAGCGGTCACACGAGGGAGGGGGAGAAGAGAGTGCGCGACAGCACCGACACCGACCAGAGAGGATACGTGCACCGAGGATCAGCCACAATGTATACACCACACCGCTGTACAGCACATTACTGACCCGGAGTTACCTCCTGTATTATACTCCAGAGCTGCACTCACTATTCTGCTGGTGCAGTCACTGTGTACATACATTACATTACTGATCCTGAGTTACCTCCTGTATTATACTCCAGAGCTGCACTCACTATTCTGCTGGTGCAGTCACTGTGTACATACATTACATTACTGATCCTGAGTTACCTCCTGTATTATACTCCAGAGCTGCACTCACTATTCTGCTGGTGCAGTCACTGTGTACATACATTACATTACTGATCCTGAGTTACCTCCTGTATTATCCTCCAGAGCTGCACTCACTATTCTGCTGGTGCAGTCACTGTGTACATAGATTACATTACTGATCCTGAGTTACCTCCTGTATTATCCTCCAGAGCTGCACTCACTATTCTGCTGGTGCAGTCACTGTGTACATACATTACATTACTGATCCTGAGTTACCTCCTGTATTATCCTCCAGAGCTGCACTCACTATTCTGCTGGTGCAGTCCCTGTGTACATACATTACATTACTGATCCTGAGTTACCTCCTGTATTATACCCCAGAGCTGCACTCACTATTCTGCTGGTGCAGTCACTGTGTACATACATTACATTACTGATCCTGAGTTACCTCCTGTATTATCCTCCAGAGCTGCACTCACTATTCTGCTGGTGCAGTCCCTGTGTACATACATTACATTACTGATCCTGAGTTACCTCCTGTATTATCCTCCAGAGCTGCACTCACTATTCTGCTGGAGCAGACTCTTTACCACTAGTTTATTATTTTATGGTTATATTATGGCTGTGGTCTTTCTCAGTGTCTGGATCCCTGTAAAGACTCAATTACTTATACGAGGATCAAAACATTCTAAAAAGTGAAAGTCATCAAAAGAAAAAGAGTCCTGAGCAGCCATTACACAGGTGACGTCACCGCTGACACAGGAGAAGCTCCGAACCCACAAGAGGCTGCAGGAAACGCTGCATGAAGCAATCAACGACCCACAACCACTGCGCAGCCAGAGAGCAGAGGAAGAGTGGCCGGGAGGGGAATCAGCCAGTAACCATCCGAAACAGCAGGAAAAGCTCATCTGTTACTGAGAAGTTCATAATTCAGCATTCAGCACATAGAACGAAGTACAGATCACCCACAACACCGGACCCCAGGGGCCACGGCCGCCCAACTATGGAAACCTGAAGAATGAACCTGCAGTCAGCTTCCAGGAACGGGGGACACCGCAGGAATCTCCAGCAGTATAAATATGGTGGCTGGGGGCACAAGGGAGGGGTCGCCTTATATACCGGAAAACCCCGCCCCCCCCACTTAATGCAGAGGGGATACAGACCTGTCACCCCACTTCCTGCAGAGGGGGTACCACCCCCCACCTCCATTCTTCGACCTGGTTCACACTGTGCGCTTGTGCTGTTTTTACCCTCCTCCTCCTCGTCATCACCCTCACTCTCCTCCTCATCATCATCACCCTCACTCTCCTCCTCATCATCATCACCCTCACTCTCCTCCTCATCATCATCACCCTCACTCTCCTCCTCATCATCATCACCCTCACTCTCCTCCTCATCACCCTCACTCTCCTCCTCATCATCATCACCCTCACTCTCACCCTCATCACCCTCACTCTCACCCTCATCACCCTCATCACCCTCACTCTCACCCTCATCACCCTCACTCTCCTCCTCATCATCATCACCCTCACTCTCACCCTCCTCACCCTCACTCTCCTCCTCATCATCATCACCCTCACTCTCACCCTCCTCCTCATCATCGCCCTCACTCTCACCCTCCTCATCATCGCCCTCACTCTCACCCTCCTCATCATCGCCCTCACTCTCACCCTCCTCATCATCGCCCTCACTCTCACCCTCCTCATCATCGCCCTCACTCTCACCCTCCTCATCATCGCCCTCACTCTCACCCTCATCATCATCGCCCTCACTCTCACCCTCATCATCATCACCCTCACTCTCCTCCTCATCATCATCACCCTCACTCTCCTCCTCATCATCATCACCCTCACTCTCCTCCTCATCATCATCACCCTCACTCTCTTCCTCATCATCATCACCCTCACCTCCTCCTCATCATCATCACCCTCACTCTCCTCCTCATCATCATCACCCTCACTCTCCTCCTCATCATCATCATCACCCTCACTCTCCTCATCATCATCATCACCCATCATCATCACCACCCATCATCATCACCCTCACCCTCCTCATCAACCCCAACACTCATCATTTAAAGTGATAATGCTGGAATATGGCAACGCATCACAATCCAATCATTGGGGGTGAATGAAGGGGACGCGGCGCTTGTGATTCGCACTCGTTGCCATTCATCTAAAGATTTAAGGCTCCGTTATCATTGCGTTCCCCAATCTCCGGATCTGTAGCGGTGGTGCGGCGGTGTCACATCTCTGCCAGTTGGTAAAACCCCTTCATGTGCCCCTTTTGCGCACAATCATAGCGCGGTGCATGTACGCTCACACCAACCATCCATGGGGAAAAAGAAAGCCGTTAACCCCTTCCTGCCCACTTGGGTCTTTGATTTTCAATTCTTCACAACATTTTATACCCGTTTTCAGGTCCGGCACAGTCTGGCATAGAGCGGGCGGAGCGGCCGGTGAGTCTGTCCTGGCAGCTGTTTGATTAAAGCGATGGGTAATTGGTTTAATATGTGCGGCGCGGATTTCAGGAGTCACAGAGCGCAGACTAATCCGGCTGAGAGTCCCGGAGAATCCACAGGAGTGATCCCGAAACTGGATCAATTATAGGAAAAAGAGTGCGGCAGAAGAGCGAGGACAGATGTGAGAGTGGAAATAGAGGATACAGGGACGTGATCCACACGGGGCCCCGACACCAACTGGGGCCCCCAAACCACCCTGGAACAACGCCGACCCGTGACGGACCCCAATATGGTGACTGGAGTCTGGAGCCGCCGGCGTCCGTCCAGAGAGGAATAACGAAATGTGAACAGAGCCGTAGACTAACCTCAATGTATCTCACACCACAATAGGACAATAGAGAAGGACTGAGCAGAGCCGCCGGGGCGCAAACCCCAAAGCATGTGTGCAGTATACAGAGAGCGCCCCCCAGCATCGCACACAGTATACAGAGAGCGCCCCCCAGCATCGCACACAGTATACAGAGAGCGCCCCCCAGCATCGCACACAGTATACAGAGAGCGCCCCCCAGCATCGCACACAGTATACAGAGAGCGCCCCCCAGCATCGCACACAGTATACAGAGAGCGCCCCCCAGCATCGCACACAGTATACAGAGAGCGCCCCCCCAGCATCACACACAGTATACAGAGAGCGCCCCCCAGCATCGCACACAGTATACAGAGAGCGCCCCCCCAGCATCGCACACAGTATACAGAGAGCGCCCCCCAGCATCGCACACAGTATACAGAGAGCGCCCCCCCAGCATCGCACACAGTATACAGAGAGCGCCCCCCCAGCATCGCACACAGTATACAGAGAGCGCCCCCCAGCATCGCACACAGTATACAGAGAGCGCCCCCCAGCATCGCACACAGTATACAGAGAGCGCCCCCCAGCATCGCACACAGTATACAGAGAGCCCCCCAGCATCGCACACAGTATACAGAGAGCGCCCCCCAGCATCGCACACAGTATACAGAGAGCGCCCCCCAGCATCGCACACAGTATACAGAGAGCGCCCCCCAGCATCGCACACAGTATACAGAGAGCGCCCCCCAGCATCGCACACAGTATACAGAGAGCGCCCAGTATCTCACACAGTATACAGAGAGCGCCCAGCATCGCACACAGTATACAGAGAGCGCCCAGTATCGCACACAGTATACAGAGAGCGCCCAGTATCGCACACAGTATACAGAGAGCGCCCCCCCAGCATCGCACACAGTATACAGAGAGCGCCCCCCAGCATCGCACACAGTATACAGAGAGCGCCCCCCAGCATCGCACACAGTATACAGAGAGCGCCCAGTATCGCACACAGTATACAGAGAGCGCCCCCCAGCATCGCACACAGTATACAGAGAGCGCCCCCCCAGCATCGCACACAGTATACAGAGAGCGCCCAGTATCGCACACAGTATACAGAGAGCGCCCCCCCAGCATCGCACACAGTATACAGAGAGCGCCCCCCAGCATCGCACACAGTATACAGAGAGCGCCCCCCAGCATCGCAAACAGTATACAGAGAGCGCCCAGCATCGCACACAGTATACAGAGCGCACCCAGTATCGCACACAGTATACAGAGCGCACCCAGTATCGCACACAGTATACAGAGAGCGCCCAGCATCGCACACAGTATACAGAGCGCGCCCAGCATCGCACACAGTATACAGAGCGCACCCAGTATCGCACACAGTATACAGAGAGCGCCCCCCAGCATCCCACACAGTATACAGAGAGCGCCCCCCCAGCATCGCACACAGTATACAGAGAGCGCCCCCCCAGCATCGCACACAGTATACAGAGAGCGCCCCCCAGCATCGCACACAGTATACAGAGAGCGTATAAAAATTAAACCCAAAAATGAACTTGAAAGCTAAGTGGGATCCATCATCTTGAAGACGTCAGAAGTGAAAGTCTGCAATAACAACACTCAAGGTTAGAGCCAAGGAAGCGGCAACCTTCACTCCAAGACCGGGCGAAGGAAACAAAGATCATTAAGCAAACACATGGCAGCTGCGCCCGCAACCTCTGCCAATAGGAACCTGGCACGGGCTGCGGGAACCGGAAAAAAATCCCAAATCTCTGCCTGATCAATAGGACACTGAGGACTCGGTGCGGAGACGGTGCGAGCACAGCGTTATGTAACATCGCGGGGAACCGGTCACACTCAGAAATATAAAGAAGCCGTACACACAAAAGGGTAGAGGCACGAAACACGCCAATCACATCTGTGCCGGACATCAGAGGGTCCATCGGGGCTTTATTGTCTATTGGAGAGCACTGGGCACCAGTTTGGCTGACACCAGAGAACAGAAATACAACAGCACAGAAAGGAAGAGAGAAAACACTGTACATTTATAAAGTCCCCAACTATTGTACAGGATCAGTCCGGACGCCCGGGAGCAGATCCGGAGTCTCAAGTGGTGGCACCGGTGAGACTTACTGGCAGAACAACGAAGAGAGCACGCCCCCGCAGCCCCAGCACGCCTCGCCGTGTGCCACCGCAGCCCCAGCACGCCTCCCCGTGCGCCACCGCAGCCCCAGCACGCCTCCCCGTGCGCCACCGCAGCCCCAGCACGCCTCCCCGTGCGCCACCGCAGCCTCAGCACGCCTCGCCGTGCGCCACCGCAGCCTCAGCACGCCTCCCCGTGCGCCACCGCAGCCCCAGCACGCCTCCCCGTGCGCCACCGCAGCCCCAGCACGCCTCTCTGTACATGTACCACCATTTTTTCTCACTTCTATTGACTGATTCAAGAGTCAAAACACATGAAGCTACTAAAGAAGTGATCTGTCCTCTCCTGTTACCTCATATATACAGTTAAAAAAAGCCAAAGTCAAAGATGCAGTGAAAACTGAGTGTCATGGAAAACATCCCCAACGCTTTCTGGAAGAGTCTCCTGTTCTGAACACGACCCTGCGGATTCTGCCGTCACCGATACAGATTTCTGCAAAGAAACTAGAAGAAAACATCCTGAAATCCAAGTGGCCGAAACGTCGCCGCCGAGGAAGCAGCTGACCGAAACGTCGCCGCCGACGAAGCAGCTGACCGAAACGTCGCCGCCGAGGAAGCAGCTGACCGAAACGTCGCCGCCGAGGAAGCAGCTGACCGAAACGTCGCCGCCAAGGATGCGACCTGGCCGAATGTAGAGAGACAGCTCCAGATCTACAGTGACAGAGGGATCAGCAACCGATCCACAGGTCAAACAGGGAATATGAGAACACCAAGATCTGGATCTAATGTCTGACTGACATGAGAAAGATCTGGTGAATCCAGTGTGATCTAGTCGGTATCACAATATAAGTCTACAGCGAATCCAGTGTGAGACACATTCAAGGGGAAAATGTTTGTTCTCAGATACAAGGGGATCCACTGAGACACACAATAGGATCTACTACTGTATAGGGTCCATTAAACACCACAGGGAATCTATAGAAAAACCTAGAAGATCTCACTTTTGTATTATAAATTAACTAAATTAAACATCAGGGAGATCTACACAGATTCACTGAGAAAGTACAATGGGATCCACTGACATAACAGCATCTACAGAGATCCACTCAGACATACAAGCAACGTACAGATCTCTGCAGTAAATACAATGCAAAGTACGGATCCATGTAATCTACTAAAATGATGCACATGTGGATCTACCACATCAGAGAGCAGCATACTGGGATCCACAGATGAGAGATCAAGGGGGTTTGCAGTGTCATGAGATCCACAAAATAAAAAGTGAGTGGTCCACAGGATCATGGGATCTACAAAGTGACATAGAAGGGAATCGTTCAGTTCACTAGATCCTGCAAAAAGACATACAAGGGGATCTATCAGTCCATGGGATCTAGTAAATAACATACCGGGGTTACAGGATCCAGTGACAGAGACATACAAGATCTGTCCTGTTTGAAGGTTTGCAATGGCAGAACGGCGATCACAGGTGATCTACTGTCCAGAGGGATCCAGCAGGTTACTGATGTGCGAGGGAGTGATCAGAGTGATGAAGAGGAAAGCGGTAATCCACAGTGGACGGAAAGCCCCAGCCCGGGGATCTACAGGTGATCCGGTGACACTCGGGAGGATCCCGGGACACAACTCCCCCGCTCACCTCAGCTCCTCCGCTGACCTCTCACCGCGGTCTCCGCTGCCTCTCACCCCCGCGTCCTCGCTCCGCTGACCTCTCACCCTCCGCCGGTCCTCCGCTCCGCTGACCTCTCACCCGGCCGCGCCTCGGTCTCACTCCTCGGTTGCTAAGGCAGTGACTGCTCGGGAATGCTGGGAAGGATGGTGACGTCAGAAGGAGCCTCCCGGTATGACACGCCCACCTCGTCTCAGTCACACCCCCTTCTGTGTGGGCGTGGTCACCAACTGATGAAAAGACGGAAGATACCGGGAGAAAGGAGAGAGATCTGAGCGAAGGGGCGTGTCAGAGGCGTGGCACATGTCCGAGAGGCGTGTTATGGGCGTGTCGGGGGCGGGGTAAAGATACACGGAAATCCAGACTGTGACGGTCTATAACACACACAGTATACAGACAGTATACAGACAGTATATACACCAGTATAACAGTATATACACAACAGTATACACACAGTATATAAAAACAGTATACACACGATACAGACAGTAACAACATAACACACACAGTATACAGCACACACAGTATACAGACACACACGTATACAGACTATACAGACAGTATTACACACAGTATACACACGTATACAACAGTATACAGACAGTATATACACACAGTATACACACAGTATACACACACAGTATACAGACAGTATATACACACTACACACAGTAACACAAGTATAATATCCGTATCACAGTTAACAGTTACAGACGTAACAACCAACATTACAGTTGTGGCAAAATATGACACCCCTGCATTCTGTCAGATAATCCTCAGTTTCTTCCTGAAATGATTGCAATCACAAATTCTTTGCTATTATTATCTTCATTTAATTTGTCTTCAATGAAAAAAACACAAAAGAAATTGTCCTAAAGCCAAATTGGATCTAATTCCACCAAACATAAAAAAGGGGGTGAACAAAAGTATTGGCACCTTAGAAAAATCATGTGATGCTTCTGTAATTTAGTGTAATTAACAGCACCTGTAACTTACCTGTGGCACTTAACAGGTGTTGGCAATAACTAAATCACACTTGCAGCCAGTTGACATGGATTAAAGTTGACTCAACCTCTGTCCTGTGTCCTTGTGTGTACCACATTGAGCATGGAGACAAGAAAGAAGACCAAAGACTGTCTGAGGACTGAGAAACCAAATTGTGAGGAAGCATGAGCAATCTCAAGGCTACAAGTCCATCTCCAAAGACCTGAATGTTCCTGTGTCTACCGTGCGCAGTGTCATCAAGAAGTGTAAAGCCCATGGCACTGTGGCTAACCTCCCTAGATGTGGACGGAAAAGAAAAATTGACGAGAGATTTCAACGCAAGATTGTGCGGATGGTGGATAAAGAACCTCGACTAACATCCAAACAAGTTCAAGCTGCCCTGCAGTCCGAGGGTACAACAGTGTCACCCCGAACTATCCGTCGCGTCTGAATGAAAAGGGACTGTATGGTAGGAGACCCAGGAAGACCCCACTTCTTACCCCGAGACATAAAAAGCCAGGCTGGAGTTTGCCAAAACTTACCTGAGAAAGCCTACAACGTTTTGGAAGAATGTTCTCTGGTCAGATGAGACAAAGTAGAGATTTATGGGCAAAGGCATCAACATAGAGTTTACAGGAGAAAAAAGAGGTCAAAGAAAAGACACGGTCCCTACAGTCAGACATGGCGGAGGCTCCCTGATGTTTTGGGGTTGCTTTGCTGCCTCTGGCACTGGACTGCTTGACCGTGTGCATGGCATTATGAAGTCTGAAGACTACCAACACATTGTGCAGCATAATGTAGGCCCAGTGTGAGAAAGCTGGGTCTCCCTCAGAGGTCATGGGTCTTCCAGCAGGACAATGACCCAAAACACACTTCAAAAAGCTCTAGAAAATGGTGTGAGAGAAAGCACTGGAGACTTCTAAGGTGGCAGCAATGAGTCCAGACCTGAATCCCATAGATCACCTGTGGAGAGATGTAACAATGGCAGTTTGGAGAAGGCGCCTTCACATATCAGGGACCTGGAGCAGTTTGCCAAAGAAGAATGGTGTAAAATTCCAGCAGAGCATTGTAAGAAACTCATTGATGGTTACCGGAAGCGGCTGATCGCAGTTATTTTGGCTAAAGGTTGTGCAACCAAGTATTAGGCTGAGGGTGCCAATACTTTTGTCCGGCCCATTTTTGGAGTTTTGTGTGAAATGATCAATGTTTTGCTTTTTGCTTCATTCTCTTTTGTGTTTTTTCATTGAAGACAAATTAAATGAAGATAATAATAGCAAAGAATTTGTGATTGCAATCATTTTCAGGAAGAAACTGAGGATTATCTGACAGAATTGCAGGGGGTCAATACTTTTGGCCACAACTGTATCTTCCATGAGATATTTAGTATTCAGGTGCCAGTTTGGGAGAGGGGCTTTAGGGTCTCCACACTCAGCCGGGCTCCTTCTGCATTTTATAGATTCTGTGCTCACAAAGTTCAAGAAATCACCTGAACTCCAGGCCCCAATTGGTTCTGCAGACAGAAAATATACAGAAATGAGCTTTACAGTATAACCCTCCCCTCCCCCTCCAACAAGAGTGTATCTACTATACGTGCAGGGGTTGCAATCGCAACGGGGCCCTGGAGCCTGGGGGCCCCAAAAGTACCTTTGTCCTACAGAAAAAAGACTATTACTATTAAAGATTTGCAAGAATGGGGGCCCCGTTGGAGCTTTGGCATCGGGGCCCTGGAGCTTCAGTTTACACCCCTGCCCACCACCATACACATCCGCTCGCTGATCGCTCATCTTTCCTCCATAACATGAATTCTCGGCTCAGTCTTGCACTTCTATGATTTCTTTTATTTATGTTGAATTTTGTATCATTTTTTCCTGGATTTCTTTAACTTTCACCTTTTTGCTATTCTGTAAATGTGACCCCAACACGACAGGTTATCATCATCTGAAAGGAACGATCACGTTCCCTCCTCTACCCGGACAGGCAGAACCAGGCTGAAGGTGGGATTACACGTTTCAATATCGTTGCGATATCGCAATTCAATGGCGCGGGAGCGCGCATTTAGTGCACGTTTCTCCGCATCGCATCGGAGGTTTACACGCTGCGATATCGGAATACAACGTCCGTACGATGTCTACGCCCCCCAACCCAGGAACGATCCTTTAACATGGGAGTGAATGGGTGACGTATGAACTTCACATCGGAGTTGGGCTGTACACAGCACGATCCGGCTCCAATCTCCATTCAGTATCGGAGCAGTGAATAGCGGCTCATTCATCCCCGATATCGCATTGACATCGTTCCTGCATCGTATTGGACGTTCACACCATACAACGCAGGAACGATATCGGCTCCAACCATCGAACCACGTGACTTTTCATTGAAATTGGACGCCGATATCGCAACGTGTAAACCCGCCGTGAGATCGCTGCCAAAATCTACTGATGTCAGAGATGTTTATAGGAGGTAACAGGTTTGTGTAACCAGTCAGTGTTCATGGAACATCAGACACAGCCGAGATACGGGGAATCTTCCCCAAAGACAAATAGGTTCATTTCCAGGAAGATTTTAAAGTGTAATTCTGCTTTTAACCCCTTAAGGACCGAGTCACTTTGCAGCTTAATGACCGGACCATTTTTTGTAATTCTGACCACTCTCCCTTTATGGGTACCTTTACACACGGCTACATTTGTAGCTTGTCACCAGGTAACTTACTGGTTGCAGTGAAATCATGGATACATGGTTCCATTTGTACACAGCAACAAGATAGAACCTTGTCTCCATGATTTCACTGCAACCAGTAAGTTACCTGGTGACAAGCTACAAATGTAGCCGTGTGTAAAGGTGCCCTATGAGGTAATATCTCTGGAACGCTTCAACGGATCCTAGCGATTATGAGATTGTTTTTTTATGACATATTGGGCTTCATGTTAGTATTAAATTTAGGTCGATAATTTTTGCGTTTATTTGTGAAAAAATCAAAAATTTGGCAAAAATTTTGAAAATTTCGCAATTTTCACATTTTTTATTTTTATCATGCTAAACCAGAGCGTTATGTGCCACAAAATAGTTAATAAATAACATTTCCCACATGTCTACTTCACATCAGCACAATTTTGGAAGAAAAAAAAAAATTTGTTCGGACGTTATAAGGGTTCAAAGTTCATCAGCAATTATTCATTTTTCCAGCAAAATTTACAAAACCATTTTTTTAGTGACCGCATCAGATTTGAAGTCCCTTTGAGGGGTGTACATGACAGAAAACACCCAAAAGTGACACCATTCCAAAAACTGCACCCCTCAAGCTACTCAAAACTGCATTCAAGAAGATTATTAACCCTTCAGGTGCTTCACAGGAACTAAAATAAAGTTGAAGGAAAAAATGGACATTTAAATTTTTGTAACAAAAATGTTCTTTTAGCCTCAATTTTTTCATTTTCACATGGGAACAGGATAAATCGCATCCTAAAATTTGTTGGGCAATTTCTCCTGAGTACACCGATACCTCATATGTGGTCATAAACCACTGTTTGGGCGCACGGCAGGGCTCAGAAGGGAAGGATGAGGTGAGCAGAGCGTGCTCCATCCTGCTACTCACCCGACACTGCCCCGGCTCACCCCCTAATGCCCCTGCTCACCCCCCAATACCACACTAAACCTACACTGCCCCAGCTCACCCCACACTGCCCCCACTCACCCCACACTGCCCGTGCTGCCCCCACACTGCCCCTGCTCACCCCTCCACATGCCCCCACTCACCCCACACAGCCCCCACAATGCCCCTGCTGCCCCTTACCCACTGCTGCCCCACACTGCCCTGCTCACCCCTCCACATGCCCCCACTCACCCCACACTGTCCCTGCTCCCCCCCTCACCCCAATGCCCCCACTCCCCCCACACCGCTTAAGCCCCATTCAGCACCCACTCACACTCCGCTCAGCACACACTCACCCCGCTCAGCACCCACTAACCCTGCCCAGCACCCACTCATCCCCACTCACCCTTTCAGCACTCACCCCATCTGAGCACCCACTCACCCTTGTCTCAGTATCCACTCACCCGTCTCAGCACCCACTCACCTTCACTCAGCACCCACTCACCTTCACTCAGCACACACTCATCCCCACTCACCCCTTTCAGCACTCACCCATCTGAGCACCCACTCACCCCTGTTTCAGTATCCTCTCACCCTTGTCTCAGTATCCACTCACCCGTCTCAGCACCCACTCACCTTCACTCAGCACCCACTCACCTTCACTCAGCACACACTCACCCCCACTCAATGCACACTCATGCTGCTCAGCACCGACTCAACCATGTATCAGCATCCACTCACCCCTGTCTCAGCACCCACTCACCCACAGCCGCTTCTTTCAGCACCACAAAGCCCACCCCAATTGTAACATCACAGCCCACTGCCTCCATCTAGTTTATCATATAGCCTCCAGGCAACAAACATTGTAACACACATTAATAAAGAGCCACAGTGCTCAAATGATGGGAGAGATAGAAAGAGTTACAAAGTTTGAGTCGCCGAGGGTAAGACCAGTCTAATAACAACCAATTTCACGGTATCACCACAGTGTGTATGTCTATATAACCTTCAGATGCACAACACACGTTTCGCCATTGCTTCTTCCTGGGGCAGCAGAAAGTGACAGCGCAACGCGTGTCGGGTGACACCCAATAAATGAACTTCTTTATTAAAGTCCTGTAAAACATGAAAACATGAAGAAGAAGCTGCATTTGCTCTTCCTCCTTCTGAACTTTAATGAAGAAGTTACTTTATTGGGTGAGCGCCACTTTCCTTCTCCTTACATTCATTGCTGTTTGTGACCCTGTCCGGGGTCTTGACAGCTGAGCTCCGCCATCTCCCTCTTTTTTGGCTTATTTGCAGCACTGAGTGCTCCGCCCGCGTTCACTTCATATCGCCAAGTTTAATTACTTTTGTTTTGTAAGCGGATATTGTGTCACTTATCTGTTAGGAGGAAGTGATGTGTGCGCACTTATATAAAGTCCTCCCTTCCAACTGTACTCCTGTATGTGCAAAGAGAAACAATGCAACCCCACAAACCCCCACATGTTGCACAGCCCCCACCTGATTGTGTGAGATCTTGGACGAATTAAAGAGGTGTTCCACTACTAATGTGATCTTTTTTCTTTTACCCTAAAGCCCCAGTTACACACAGATAATTGTGCAGAGATTGGTCACAGATCTCTGCTTGCAGTGAAATCATGGACACATTGTTCTATTTTGTGGCTGTGTACAAATGTAACAATGTGTCCATGATCTCACTGCAACCAGTGAGTTGGAAGTAAAGTTGCATGCAATGTTGCGATGTGTAACAGTGCCCTAAGACACTGAGAAATACATTTATTGTTGTTGTATCTTTCATCCTTCCGGGCTGTAGACTGGAATCGGACAAACTGAGCAGGGCACATCACTGGTGGGAGCTGAGAGGAGAGTGAAGTCTGATCTGGGCATGCATGCCAAGACTGCTGTCACTCACATAGAGTAAGCCCCGCCCCCACCAGTGACATGCAAGACTGCTGTCACTCACATAGAGTAAGCCCCGCCCCCACCAGTGACATGCAAGACTGCTGTCACTCACATAGAGTAAGCCCCGCCCCCACGAGTGACATTCAAGACTGCTGTCACTCACATAGAGGCAGCCCCGCCCCCACCAGTGACATGCAAGACTGCTGTCACTCACATAGAGTAAGCCCCGCCCCCACCAGTGACATGCAAGACTGCTGTCACTCACATAGAGGCAGCCCCGCCCCCACCAGTGACGTGCCCAGACTGCTGTCACTCACAGAGAGGTAGCCCCGCCCCCACCAGTGACATGCCCAGACTGCTGTCACTAAGAGGCAGCCCTGCCCCCACCAGTGACGTGCCCAGACTGCTGTCACTCAGAGAGGCAGCCCCACCCCCACCAGTGACGTGCCCAGACTGCTGTCACTCACAGAGAGGCAGCCCCGCCCCCACCAGTGACGTGCCCAGACTGCTGTCACTCACAGAGAGGTAGCCCCGCCCCCAGCAGTGACGTGCCCAGACTGCTGTCACTCACAGAGGCAGCCCCGCCCCCACCAGTGACGTGCCCAGACTGCTGTCACTCACATAGAGGCAGCCCCGCTCCCACCAGTGACGTGCCCAGACTGCTGTCACTCACAGAGAGCCCCGCCCCCACCAGTGATGTTCCCAGACTGCTGTCACTCACATAGAGGTAGCCCCGCCCCCACCAGTGACGTGCCCAGACTGCTGTCACTCACAGAGAGGTAGCCCCGCCCCACCAGTGACGTGCCCAGACTGCTGTCACTCACAGAGAGCCCCGCCCCCACCAGTGATGTTCCCAGACTGCTGTCACTCACATAGAGGTAGCCCCGCCCCCACCAGTGATGTGCCCAGACTGCTGTCACTCACAGAGAGCCCCGCCCCCACCAGTGATGTGCCCAGACTGCTGTCACTCACAGAGAGCCCCGCCCCCACCAGTGATGTGCCCAGACTGCTGTCACTCACATAGAGGTAGCCCCGCCCCCACCAGTGATGAGCCCAGACTTCTGTCACTCAGAGAGGCAGCCCGCCCCCACCAGTGACGTGCCCAGACTGCTGTCACTCACAGAGAGGTAGCCCCGCCCCCACCAGTGACATGCCCAGACTGCTGTCACTCACAGAGAGGCAGCCCCGCCCCCACCAGTGATGAGCCCAGACTGCTGTCACTCAGAGAGGTAGCCCCGCCCCCACCAGTGACGTGCCCAGACTGCTGTCACTCACACATAGGCAGCCCCGCCCCCACCAGTGACGTGCCCAGACTGCTGTCACTCAGAGAGGCAGCCCCGCCCCCACCAGTCACGTGCCGTGCTCAATTTGCCCGATTCCGGTCTGCAGCCCGGAAGGATGAAAGCTGGAACATAATAAAGGTTTTCCTGAACGTCTTAGAGATCAGCGTACAGGAGCGCGGTCGGTATCAGCAGAAGTATATGGGGAAAGTGACAGTTAGGACAAAAGAAAGTGTCACATTAGTAGTGGAAACCCCTTGAATCATTCTGGTCTTATGTATCGGAATGATTTGTCAATGTTTCCATCTAGATGTGTCTGCACATAATATGGTGTGACAATAGCGCGGCTCCTCCTATTGTTGTACAGTTCAGTCATTGTGTCGGAGAACATTTCATCCCACAAAACACAAAGCAAGAAACACTTTGTATCTCCATGTTTGGTGAAACAATGCAGAGAAATCCAGCGGAATGTGATCTCCTGCTCTGATTCATGAGTGGGAGCCGCATGAATGATCATAAACGGATCCCTGTCACTGACTGTTCATACACCTCCACCACTGATACATCGTCTTATACGTCAGCTGAGCGACAACCAGCCCTTAGTGATGTTGGGGAGCCCTGATCCTTCCAGCAGTTACCTGTGTGCAGAGGTGTAACTACAATATGTGCACCCGGGCCCTGGACCTTAGGGCCCCAAAAGTCCTTTTGACCTATAGAAAAACACTAATACTATTAAAGATTTGCAATAATTGGGGGCCCCGTTAGAGCTTTCACATCAGGGCCCCTGAGCTTCAAGTTCCACCCCTGCCTGTGTGCGCCTGACATCATGCCCTGTCACATACGCCCAGTGTCACGTGTGTATCAGGAGACACGGATGAGGCTGTTGGGTCGCAGCGTCTGGCCAAACAGCCAAAATCTTGAATTGTGGTTCTGTCCCTTTAAGAGGTATTTCTCTGCTTGGTGATAGCTGGAGGTCAATAGGACCCAGTTGATCTCCTACCTGCCTATCTACAGCTGTCTCTATTTATACCCCTTGGCTCCCATGATGCATTGCTGGTGATAGCGTGTTTGGAGTTGGTGTTGCTTCCTGGCTCAGCAGTGCATTGTATTCTTCCTGAATAGTTTGCTGACTTGCTCTCCTTTCAGCTAAGTGTTTCTCTCCCCTTTGTTTGTTTCCCTGGTGTTTTCCTTTAGTTATTAGCTGGGTTGCCAGTGTCCACCATGTCTGATCCCTAAGTAGTCTTAGTTGAGGGACAGACAGGGAAGAGGTATCCTGCTCGGCGACAGTTGCAGATACTGTATAGGGATGTTAGGGGAGCCAGGTGTCAGCGCTAGTGTTTCTAGGGGTCACCATTTCAACTTCTCCCCTTATCATCAGTGACTCCTTCCCTCCCCTTCCCCATCATCCTGTGCATCATCCACGAGAAACCCCTTGACGGCCTTATAGTGAGCCATGTCCGAGGTGGTGCTGTTACTTGTGCAGCTAGGGCCTTATAGTCTGTACAGGGACCAGTTGGGTGCAGCAGCTCAGTCCCCTGTTCTATTATCAGAATATGTGAGTGATTTATGCTCGTTACAGTATGGTAACTATGAGAGATCTCCATACTCTATCGGGTGATGCACAATTTGCCCTGAGCTACGTTCGATCCCAGTTTGCTCTGCATAATTACTGTTTTGTTCACTGAGGAGGATGTTATTATAAACCTGTTGGACCTGTAATGATAAAAGAAAGTATAGAAATGTTTTAATATAATTACCACCTGACTGTGGCTTTGTAGAGTTGTTTGGCTCTGGGTGGGCGCAGCAGGCAGGTGAGGCACGCAGGGCATGGGCAGCAGGTCGGCCTCCATCTGTGCTAGCATCAATTGTTGTGGTTCGACCTCCTAGATCAGGGGTCCCCAACTCCAGCCCAAGGTCCCCCAACAGGGCAGGTTTTCAGGATCTCCTCAGTATTGCAAGGTGATAATGTGATCACCTGCACAGGTGAGATTCCAACCCTTGTGCAATGCTAAGGAAATCCTGAAAGCCTGGCCTGTTGGGGGCCCTCGAGGACTGGAGTTGGGGACCCCGTCCTGGATTCTACTGTCAATAGCATCAGCAGCATCTAAATGGTTAACACAGGGGCGGGGGCTCTCACCTTAAACCAATTAGCAGCATGTGATCGTGATTGTTGATGACTGCCATAGCACCCTGAGGCAAATTAAAGCAATTAAATGGAAATAAAAATCCCACTTTACGTTAATTTCTTGTGAAATATCCTAAAGGAAATATGTCCGGTCAAAAATCCATATGGAACTGCTATCATTTTCTAATCGGTGAAGCTCTTTGTATTCATGTACAGGAGCATCTGAATGAATGAGAAGATCATCAAAAAGTGACTTCATTTCAGTAATTCAATCCATAAAGTGACCACATCTGTTATATAGAGTCATTACACACAGAGGGATCTATTTCATGTGTTTATCTCTGTTAATGTTGATGATTAATGAAAACCCAAAGGTCATTATCTCAGAAAATTAAAGTAGGGAGGATGAAGGGTTAAACACCGCGCTGCTGTATTCCACCAGACATCAAAGGGTGAATATAATATTGATTTATTAGTCGTGGTTTCAGGGCTCCCTGGCCTCTTCCTCAGGACAAATCAATATCATATTGCCATGTTTCAGGGAGCTGTGACACGTTGATTAAAAATCAATAGTATATTCACCCTTTCATGTCTGGTGGAATACGGCAGCGTGGTTTTTAAGCCTTCATCCTCCTTACTTTAATTTTCTGAGATAATGACCTTTTTGGTTTTCATTGACTGTAAGCCATAATCATCAACATTAACATAAATAAACACATGAAATAGATCCCTCTGTGTGTAATGACTCTATATATTATATATATATATATATATATAAATAAAGGAGTGCTGGCAATCTATTTTTTTGGGGGTTTTATATATATATATATATATATCCACATGCTTCACTGAGTAGTGACTATATAATATATGTGTTTCACTTTATGTATTGAATTACTGAAATAAATTCACTTTTTGATGATCTTCTAATTCATTGAGATTCTCCTGTATTTCTTTTATTTATACTTTTCTCTGATTCTCTGTGAATAATAATAAAGAGATTAATTCCATCTGTCAATCACAGTGAGTGATCACTTAGTTCTCTGCTGCCCACTCCACAAGGAATGAATATTCATGTAGTGACATCACTGCACTGCACAGAAGCAGGGTTCAGTAGAATTCACTTACACTGGGGGGGGTGTCTGTATCCTCCTGTCTTGTACGCAGCAAAACAAATGTTCAAATAAACACAGAATCTCTCACAGACAGCACAGGCTTCAGCTCAGAGCAATAAATGGAGGAGATTGCCTTACCTAGATGAGCTATCTGATACTCTCTCCCTCTCCTCATCAGAAGCTCTGTGCAGGACAGCAAAATGAAGGTTAAACTAGCAGTGAGGCAGCTGCCTGCTGGGTGTGAAGATGCTTAGAGCAAGAGAACTACAAAGGGTACAGTAACCATTTTTACATATTCTGAATGGGCTGCCCAGGCAATATTCAAGGGAACTATTAATATCATACTGATAAATGAGTCCCTTTAAGGGTTGATACATTTCTTGACAGCATGTTTGAATAATTTGCGGGGTGCAGTTTTTATAATGGTATTACTTTTGGGGGATTCTAATATATAGGACCCTTCAAAACGGAATATTTCCACTTTTCATAACATTTCAGATATTTGAATAAAAAGAAATAAACACAAAACCTATCGACCTTCATTTACAAGTAACATAAAGTACAATGTGTCACGAAAAGGCAATCACATAATCACTGGCAGATGTGGGAGCATAACTGATCCGTTACCACGCAAAGTGACACACGGCAGACATGTTGACCAGTGTCATGAGTGAGCCGCGTCCTATTGCCCCGTCGGGGGGACCTGAGGTCAGAGGGTTTCAGCGTTTGATTAATCGCAGGCTTTCACAATATCTCACTTAATAGTTTTACTGATGTGCTTCCTCTGCTATTCTAAAGGGATTAAGGACCTTTTCTCTGCTGGTGAAGTTTTCTCTTAGCCTTCAGCTGTAGCCTGTAGTTACCCTCCCCTTCTGGTATGTGTACCCTCCTCTGACCTCACTCCATGCTGGTGATAGAACATGTGCATTTGGCTGCTGTTCTTCAGCTGTGGTGTCGTTGCTCTGGCAGCAGTGAAGCTTCTATTTGGTGATCTGCTGGAACCCTGCTATACCTGTTGCCTGGCCTGAGTTCCCTGTGTGCGTCCCGGCTTTCTAACCCTGCATTTCCTTTGGGGTGGGAAGGAAATCTAGGTGAGTCTAGGTGAGCAGGGGTGGGCATATCATTGGTGCAGTCGCACAGGGCACAAAAGGTAAGGGGCCCATTTCTCCATTCGCCTTCCACGACAGCATTGGAGGATGTCGTCCACGCCCTATTGGGGGACAGGAACACAGAGAGGTTAAAAGCCCCTCCCCTTCCTCAGTACTCCAGTGTCTTCCTGTCCCCCTTGGGGCATGGAGAGGTTCCAGTGCTGTCAGGCCGGCAGAGGCAGCATTGGGGTGTACTTACAGCCGGGCCAGGGATGGACGTCGGGGGCGGCCTCCTCCTCCTTCTCGGGGCTCCCGTGGTGGGACCATCCGGCCTTCCTGCGTCCTACGGGGCAAAGCAGGCCGTGTATTGCAACGCCGGAGGCCTGTTCAGCTCTCCGGCGTCTCCCTCCTCCAGCTGCGGTCCCTGGAGCATGCATCAGAGGTGCCGTGGAGGCACTTCCGGTTTCGGAGGTGGCACTTCCGGTTCCGGGATGGCACTTCCGGTTTCGGGCGGCGGCTCCTGTAAGGGCTGTGGCAGGCTGGGCGCGGCTCCAGGGAACCCAGCAGGACTTTCGCGCGCTACTGCCCGCGGCCGGTGACCAGGAGGAGGGAGGGAACAGGTGTTCCTCGTTGGGGGCACGGTACTTCTGGATAAGTACCCGCCGGAAGCTACACCCAGGTAAGGCTGATCCCTGAAACATGGAGGGTGATAGGCTTCCACCTCTGCTTCTGCAGAGCCCAGCGTTCCCCCAGCTCATGTAAGTGTTTCTGGGGGTGGTCACAAGGGGTCGAGTTATTTAGGCCCTGCACTCACACTGGGACCCCCTTCTCTTCCCTTTTTGTCTATAGGGAGACGAGGGCCGTCTGTGAAAGGGAGCAATAATGTGGCTGCGGCACAAAATTTCCCTCTTCCTACAACAAGGTGTCGGCCATGACTGACAGGGTTGTCAGGATGGACTCCCCATCCTTGCTTGAGGAGCTCCAATCCATTAGGGAAGAGGTGCAGGCTTCTATCTCGGCACTGCGGGGTTTTTCTGCAGCTTCCGGGCCTTCCCCTCCGTAAGAGAGGAAGCTCCAGGATTGTGACTCTGTGGATCTCATGGAGGCTGGCCAGAGCTCAGCGTTAGAGGACGGCGAGGATATTGCCGCTGTTGCCTCTGTCCAGACACGAGAATCTGGACACTACTATTTTTCCACGGAGTCCATTGGTGCATTGGTGGACACTGTCCATTGTACCATGGGAGTAGAGGTGGTGGAATCCCCTTCTTCTGTGCAGGACTAAATGTTCAGAGGCCTGAAGGCTAAGCGCCTCACCCCATCCGAGTGGATTGGAGGGTGATGACTTTGTCTGGGAGGTCCTGAAGGTGGACTCATTCAGGCGGCCTGGCTGTTGCGGCCGGGATCCTGAGGACCAAGGGTCTCTCCCAGGCAGTGATCCGCACGCTTCAGCAGAGCAGGAAGCCTGTGACAAACGCTATTTACGGGAGGGCTGGAATCGGTTCCTGTCCTGGTGTGCTCCTTCCATCCCGACCATGCATCATCCTAATGTGGCCAGGGTAGCAATCAACTGCTATTGTCAACCCATTGTGCTTGCCCTTGACACGCTGTTGAAGCTAAGCAGCAGGAGCCTCAGTCATGGGCTGGATGGGAGACCTCATGAGAGACCCAATGGGAATCTCTATGGAAGTCTCTATAAAGTCGATGGGACTTCTAACATGAAGGTCTATGGCAGTATTCCATTTGGGAAGCTTAGCATATAAGACCGCGCTGCCTTTTGAAGATTCCTCCCGGTTGAAGGACCCCCTCGTTCGTAAAATGGAGAGTGTCCTCAAAAAATCCTGGGAGGCGGCAGCTATGTCTTTAACGGTGAACATTTCCTCTACATGTGAGCAGGTCTCTCTTTAAGTGGCTCACCCAGCTGGGAGAATTCATCCTGCAGGGTACTCCCAGGGAGGAGCTTTGGACTCCATTCCACTTCTGAGACGTGCTACGGGCTTCCTGGCCGATGACTCTGCTGAGTCGTTCCGCGTTGGCGCCAGGTGCGCAGTGTTGGTTAACACAGCTCGCAGGGCAGTGTGGCTTACAAGGTGGAATGGGGAGGTCACGTCTAAGCTCCAGCTGTGTAGCCTCCCCTTGCAAAGGGCATTGGATGACATCCTGGAAAAGGTGTCAGACCGGAAAAGGTGTCTCCCGGAACAGGAGCCCTTTCGGAGGCAGTCCTTTTGGCCTGAGCGCAGCCAACCCTCCCAGTCTAAAGGGAAGGGTAAGTCTGGTCGCTGGGCATTCCAGTACGGGAACAAGACCTGTAATATCTTTCTCCCCCAGCAGCGGCATCACCAGCCGCCCCCTAAACAAGGTCGCCTTCCCCATTGCGGGGCGGCTCCTGCGGTTTCTGCCACAGTGGCAAGCAATCTCCTTGTGCCCTTGGATCCTCTCGACCATTTGGGAGGGTCTACGCTTGGAATTCGAGAGCCAGCCCCTCCGTGTCTTCGAGTCCTCTCCCTTCCTCAGGGAGACTCTCGCACGGTTTTTTCTTGTCGGGTCTGCGACACCTGTTGGATTCGGGTGTGGGGTCCCCGGTTCCTCCTGGAGAGGAGGGCCAGGGGCGCTACTCCAGGTTGTTGTGGACCTCCAGAACGCGTATTCTCAGGTCCCCATTCATCCGTCCCACAAGCGCTTTCAGCGATTCACGATCTCCGGGGCAGGCGGGACGGTCCATTCTCGGCTTAATGTGCTGCCCTTTGGGATTTCGTCGGCCCCAGAGGTTACCAAACTCATGGGGGAAGCGATCACATTCATCCAGACCCAGGGGATATGTATGCTTCCCTATTTAGATGACATGTTGGTGGTGGCTCCTTCGGCAGTGCTTCTGCGCACAAAGGTCTCCAACACATTGGAGATTCTTCAGTCCCTGGGATAGGTACCCAATCTTCGGGATTCGGAACGGGTGCCTGCAACCCGACGTCAATTTTTGGAAGTCTTGCTGGCCTCCTCCAGACAGACCTCGTTCCTTCCTGCGACATATCCGCTTTTGCGCCGCGTGAATCTGACCCGCTTCCAGGCAAGGGGGGTCTCCCTCCTTGCGGGAAGCAATGTCCCTGTTAGGGGCCATGATGGCCTGCATTCAGTCAGTAACATGGGCTCAGGCTCCCTCCCGACTGCTCCGGGAACACATACTGAGTTCCTGGGACAGACGTCAGGATTCCTTAAACTCACGGGTCCGGACCCCGGGGCGGGTGGTAACCTCGCTTTCCTGGGGATGAATCCCAGACACCTTCCTGTGACCTCCGTTCCCACTGATGCCAGCGGTTCCGGTTGGGGCACGATGGTAGTTCGCACACCGTTCCAGGGGATTTGGAGTCGCTCGGTCAGTCGCCAGTCTTCAAACTTCTGGCAGTGGAGGAAGCGCTTCTTGCTGCAGCTCACGTTCTCCGGGGTCATCATGTCAAGGTCCTGTCAGACAATGTGACTACTGTTGCTTTCTTACGGTACCAAGGCGGTACTCGTGGCTTACACTTGCAGGGGCTGGCAAGACTGTTCTTTTGTGGGCAGTACGCCATCTTCTCTCCTCCTCGGCAGTACATCTGAAGGGAATGGCCAATGTACAGGCAGATTCTTGAGCCGCACGGAGGTCCACCCAGGAGAATGGTGCTTCCATCCGGAAGTATTTCGCTCTCTTACGGACAGGTGGGGTGTCTTTTCGATCGACCTGTTCGCTTCGGGCTCAAATACAAAGGTGCCAACCTTTTTCTCCCTGATGCGGTTGGACCATCCTCGGGGGCTGGACGCTTTTGCCCATCCCTGGGACTTCCGGTTGGTGTATGCGTTTCCTCCAATCCCGCCACTTCCCAAGACGTTGCAACGGATTCGGGCGGAGGGGGTGACACTATCCTGGTGGCTCCCCTGGGGCCCAAACTGGCGTGGTACGACGCCATCCGAGACCTGGGCCTGGAGGGACCGATTATGTTAGCCCAGTCTCAACCTACTGTCCCAGGGTCCTCTGTTTCACCCGGGCCCTCAGTGGCCCAACTCTTGGATTTTTGCAGCGTAGCTTGGATTTGGGGCTTCGGCCGAGCACTCTTCAAGTCCAGAGGTCGGCACTTGGGGCGGTTTTTTGCCCAGGATCTTGCTTGCCATCCATGGCTCAAGCAGTTTTTTACTTCTGCTTGGAGGTGGCGTCCCCGGATTCGGCCTTCTGTCCCTCCCTGGGATTTGATGCTTGTTCTCCAAGGGCTTGCTCGAAGTCCCTTTGCACCCTTGTCTGCTGCATCCCTTACGTCTCTCTCACAAGGTGGCGTTTTTGGTGGCCATCACTTCTGCTCCCAGAGTTGGAGAACTGCAGGCACTCTCTGTCCGGGCTCCGTGCCTCATGGTGTCCGCACTCTGTCCGGGCTCCGTGCCGCATGGTGTCCGCACTCTCTGTCCGGGCTCCGTGCCGCATGGTGTCCGCACTCTCTGTCCGGGCTCCGTGCCTCGTGGTGTCCGTTGTTCGCATTACGCTTCGGTTGCATTCATCTTTTCTTCTGAAAGTTGTCGGCTTTCCATCGGTCCCAGGATGTGGTTCTGCCTTCAATTTGTCAATCTCCTGCTAATGCGGCTGAGGCCGTGTTTCACTCCTTGGATGTTCGTCGGACTGTCCTCCTCTATCTCCGAGAGTCTGCTTCCTGGAGGTTAGATCAGAACCTGTTTGTTCGGCTTTTGGGAATAATACAGGGAAGAAGACTTCCCAGGCTACCATCACTTCCTTGATCAAGAAGGTGATCTGTGAGGTCTACGTCGCTCCGGTCCTTGCTCCTCCGGTGGGGTTGAAGGCTCCTTCAACTCGGGCTGCTGCTACTCCCTGGACGGAGCAGGCTGGAGCTTCATCGGAGCTGATTTGCAGAGCGGCTACGTGGTAGCCTCTCCTCACTTTTTCTCGCCTCTATAGGTTAGATCTGTCCTTCAGTCGGGATCTGTCCTTTGGTAGGAGAGTCCTACAGGCAATAGTCCCACCCTGAGGAGTATCGGTGGTATTCCTCCAATGCTGTCGTGGAAGGCGAATGGAGAAAACTGAATTAGTCCTTACCGGTAATTCCTTTTCTTGGAGCCTTCCACGACAGCATCAGTTCCCCCCCTTGTTGGTGTTTGATTCCGGTTTATATCAGATAATCCATAGCTAAGGGTGATCTTGGTAAACACTGGAGTGCGGAGGAAGGGGAGGGCTTTTAACCTCTCTGTGTTCCTGTCCCCCAATAGGGCGTGGACGACATCCTCCAATGCTGTCGTGGAAGGCTCCAAGAAAAGGAATTACCGGTAAGGACTAATTCAGTTTTCTACCTCCAAAGCAGGTGGAATTGTGTATTTTGATGAGCTCTTGGGCGCCAAAAGGGCCCAAACATTGTTATTGCACCGGGGCCCTTTTCTATGTGTGTCCATGACTGATCCAGGGGCCTAGACCCAGGCATCCCCACCTTCAGGAGTTATCTTATGGACAGGGATACGAGACCCAGGCATGCCAAACTTCAGGGGTTATCTTATGGACAGGGATACGAGACCCAGGCATCTCCACCTTCAGGGGTAATCTTATGGACAGGGATATGAGACCTTCAGGTGGGACAGGGATTAGTCTAGAATTCCTACTAGAGGGATATTAGCTCAGGTGTTCACTATCCCTGCTGCTCCACACTGTTACATTGTTATTACCTGCCTCTATCGTTGCCTTATTGCGGTTGTTACCCTCGCCCCTAGTTCTTTAGAAGGTTTGGGAAACTCTTGACGGCCTAACCAGTCATCATCTAGTCCTATGGTCAGGGATACCCCTATCTGTGCAGGTGCCTGTACTAGTCTGTACAGGAACCAGCTGGGTTAAGCTGCGGCTACAGAGAGGCTGTGATTATATTCCTTTGTGTGCGGACACCCAGCTACATAACCATCAGGGTTTGGTCACTACGGGGTTAAAGCAGAATTCTGCAATTTATGAATATTTAGAATAAGCCACAAAGTAAAGAAAATCTCAACCCTAAAAGGCAGAATTGTAATCAGAAGGAATAATAATGTCTGATCTGGAGCTGGGAAACGTTGACATCATTCGCTCAGCACGAGAAAACGATACAATGTATCCTAATGTATCGGCCGTGTACGTGGGCAGCCGCGGACGTCACCACCTTCACTGCAGCCTATACATTGTACAGGAAAGACTGCGAATCGTAAGCAAAATCAGCCGTGTTTACAGCGTGTGAAGAAGAGATGGAACATGGATTCTGCAAAAAATAGCCTGATACGACGCACCATCACATGGGGAGACTCCGGCTGACGTTTCCTTATTGTAGGAGGCGACGATCTAAGCAAAACGCACCAGAATCCGTCACTATTTACACCCACGTGACGAGGATTGAGAATGAGGAAAATTCATATAAAATCATAAATAAAGCAAGTCGTGCTCCCGTCGCTCTAATACAACAAGCCGAACCACGGAGGTCTGTGATTGGCTGCAGCGGTCAGATGACCCATCATGTCCTGTCCCGCTCACTTGACCACTGAGTCAGGTGACTAATGGGACATGACCACCACCGGCCTTGGTAATGTATAACAAGAGCAGCCTGTGCTTCATTATATTACACCTGCACCTCAATGAATGAGAAGATCATCAGAAAGTGACTTTATGTCAGTAATTCAATACATAAAGTGACCACATCTATTATATAGAGTCATTACACACAGAGGGATCTATTTCATGTGTTTATTTCTGTTAATGTTGATGATGAATCGGAACCCAAAGGTCATTATCTCAGAAAATTAAAGTAGGGAGGATGAAGAGTTAACCACCACGCTGCCGTATTCCACCAAACATCAAAGGGTGAATATAATGTTGATTTATTAATCAACGTGTTCCAGAGCTCCCTGGCCCCTTCCTCAGGACAATCAACATCATATTGCCATGTATCAGGAGCCCTGAAACATGTTATACCATACATTTTTCTGACCTGGTATATATGTCCCCCATCCTGGTATATATGTCCCCCATCCTGGTATGTATTCCCCATCCTGGTATATATTCCCCATCCTAATATATATGTGCCCCATCCTAGTATATATATACCCCATCCTGGTATATATGTGCCCCATCCTAGTATATATATCCCCCATCCTAATATATATGTGCCCCATCCAGTATATACTGTATATCCCCTATCCTGGTATATATGTGCCCCATCCTAGTATATATGTGCCCCATCCTAATATATATATCCCCCATCCTAATATATATGTCCCCCATCCTGGTATATATCCCCATACGTGTATATAGTCCCCCATTCTGGTATATATATGCCCCCATCCTGGTATATATGTGCCCCCATCCTGGTATATATGTACCCCCATCCTGGTGTATATGTCTCCCATCCTAATATATATGTCTCCCATCCTAGTATACTGTATATGTGCCCCGTTATAATATATATGTCTCACATCCTGGTATATATGTCTCACATCCTGGTATATATGTCCCCCATCCTGGTATATATGTCCCCCATCCTGGTATATATGCCCTCTATCCATGGTCACAAATCCAACTGAAATAGGCGCTGGCATGGGTTTGGTCGCGGTTGCACCCTCAGTGACCCCGATTATTATACCCCTGTGTGGGGGTCCTGGACCCCACCAATCTGATTTTGAGGACAGGTCACCAGTGTCGGTTCTCACCCCGACACTTTTGCTTCCTCGATTATTCCTGTTTCCATTCTTCAGGATCTCTGCTTGTTGTCAGTGTATCAGCAGAGGTGGTTCTGTCACCACGAGGAGCGGATCACACAGGATACAATCCCTCAGGATCTGTCGCTCTCTTTGCTGAGATTATGTCAGTAATAATGAAAACACTTCGCTTCCTGTCTCCGCTCGTTTGTTTGAAAAATGTATCAACTGTTTAGATAAAGAACAGCTCATGTGTGAGGACGAAGGGACGAGGACGAGGACGAGGACAAGGGAGAACGAGGACGAGGGCGAAGACGAGGGACGAGGGCGAGGAGAGAGACGCGAGGCGACGAGGACGAGGACAGAGGACGAGGGGGGAGCGAGGGAGACGAGACGAGGACGAGGACGAGACGGACAGGCGAGAGAGGAAGACGAGGAGCGAGGACGACGAGGACGAGACGAGGGAGACGAGGGCGAAGACGAGGACGAGGCGAGACGAGGAACGAGGGACGAGGGCTTATTCCTCTTCCCATAACTGGGAATCACAAAGGAGAGTGAACAATAGACTGAATCTTAGTGAAGCCTCATGTGAGGGGGATACATGTAACATTATAACCTTGGGATCCAATAGATCATTACTGTCCAGTGGGTGAGGGTCCGACCTTCAGATGCCCTTGTGAATGCCGCATCCAGCGTTGGGCACAGTGATCCATCCAGACCGCTCATTCCATGCACCTGAATGGGACCTGCAACCCATGTGCTGATGCCGACGGTCACTGAGGTCCCCCATCCCCCATCCTTAAATATTGATAACGTATCAGGACAGCACATTCATATTAAAATCCCAGAGTGTTACGTAAACCCCTTCCCAGCGTAGGTCGTGCTACTACGTCCCGTGCTACGTCCAGTGGACTCAGGAGCTCCATGCCCTTCAGACATAATCCAGACCTTGCTCCAATCGCTTCTTTTAACCATTTAAACGCCACCATATATCACTGACAGCGGCATTTAAATGATGCAATTTAAAGGGCCCGATCGTGGCCGGCTGATTGGTTGTCATTGCTGAAGGTCACAGTCACTCACAGCTCCCCTGAGACTCATCATTTTTCTATCTTCTGTAGTATAACAGCAGTGGCATCAGTTTAAACTCAGGGGCCCCGATGCAATGCTCCAGTGGGGCCCCCAATTATTGCAAATTTTAATAGCATTACTCTTTTTCTATAGGCCAAAGGGACTTTTGGGGCCCCCTAGGCTGCAGGGCCCGGGTGTGATTGCAACCCCTGCACCTGTTGTAGTTACGTCCCTGTATAACAGTATATATGAAGTCATGGAGTGGAAAAGATTTACAAACAGCATCTCGCACTTCTGTCCCACATTACATAGACAGTTTATTGATACAAATAATGTGTCATTGTCACGATTCCTCCAAGCAGTGCATCTTGGACACAATAAGAGTTACTGCTTTGTTTAGTATCTGGGAGTATTCTAGGAGGTGCTGAGTTGCTCAGGTGTCCTTCTTCCCTGTGATTGTTCTGCTACTTTACTGAGCAGCCGATTAAATACACGCATATGCTTCATTATGATGAAGCATATGCGTGTTTAAAGCAAAGCGAAACGTACGTAAGAAGTCTGATATGGAGGTTTCTATCTTTTATCCTGCACTAGCACCTTATTCAATTGATCTGTTGTGCACTTTTGTATGAAGTTACCTTAGCATATGCACTTTATGGGATGCTTGCAATAGGCCTTGTGAGCTGCCAGTCTATATTTTGATTACTATGGCTGTCTCACTAGAAATCAAATGAATTAACTATTAGTGAACCAATGCAGTTTATCCTATGAATGTGCAATTGTTGTATATTACTGTGCGCCCTCATCTTTTGTTTTTGGACTATGTACTACGTGTCTTTACATGATGCACCTTGTTTCCTGCATATTAATGTTTATATGTGTCTCTAATAAAATGATTTATATGATTGTTAAAGCAATTGTTTGACTCCCCATGTTTTTCTCCTTTTGATATAATTTACTGAGCAGCCGCTCCCAGATTCCCGCCAGTCGTACATTCTATATGAATTGGTGTGTGACCTGCATTCCTGTGCTCTATCTTGGTTTTTTGACCCTAGACTGTTGCTTGAATTCCCTTTTGTCTGCTCCCTGTGTCTATTGTGATCTCCTGGTATTTTGACCCTTGGACGTGACCTGAATATGCCTCAGTTTACTCCCTGAATTCTCTTTGTGTTCTCCTGGAAACTTGACCCTAGACCGTTGCATGACTATGTCTCTGTCTGCTCCCTGAATACTACAAGGTCTCCTGAAACCAGACCCTGGACTATTGCATGACTATGTCTCTGTCTACTCCCTGAATACTACGAGCTCTCCTGGAACCTGACCCTGGATTACCTGACTTCGCTGCTGTCTGTACTACCTGTAAGTAGTGACTGTGTCACACTGTGGCTATTAGTAGTGACTAGTGTCACAGTAATGATTCATTTCAACACTTATTGCTGGACTTTCTCACAAATGATCTAGATTTCTGTGGACACCCAGCAGGGGAAACTTTGTGATAAATGACAGGTCCTAAATCTGTCATATACAATAGACAGAAGTCAGCCCAACCTGTCACTTTGTAGGCCACTGAGCTATTGTGAGTGGGCGCCACCTAACTGAGCCTCCAAGATTTGGGGTAAATACCCTAATAATTGGGTATTTTGGATTTCAACATGCATCAAAGATGAATGCTGCAAATGAGCATTACAGTGACGATTGTCTGTCTGATGCAGATAAAAATTAATCTACGTGTAAAATTGGAGTCAAGCAGAGGTATAAGCAAGATATTGGCACCTAATTCTGGATCCACATGCCTCCCTTTTGTAATTTATTAGAAAAGAGCAAAAATGTTTCTAAGGTGCAATACTTTTACTAACGCCCTAGTAATGTCCTGTATAAGGCTCTGTGCACACATTGCCTCTTTATTAAGCAAATCTTGATGCCAGCAAAGTCAGTCGGAATCCTGAAGTTTTGTGCACTGTGAGGTAGCGCTTACTGAGCGTGTTGGAGGATACTCACTTACTGAGCGTGTTGGAGGATACTCACTTACTGAGCAATTCAAGCGCATGGACTGTTCTCATAAAAGACAGTCCTTTCAGTTTATTTGGGCACTGCATACACTGCTGCTGTGGCTTTGTAGCCAATGACCATAATATACAGTCCTCATTACATGTACCACATCATATAGTCATTAATTTAGTGGATACGCCCATACAGACAGCAGAAACCTTTATGACATGCTGGTCAGTTACAATCGCGGTTATATCTGCAAAGTTCAATTACTGACACCCGTCAGTGCACAGCGTCCCTCTCAGGGTTTACCTGCTCTTGCAGTTTAGCAGGTTCAGCCTAACTTCTGGCAATCTACCGTCAAGAAGGTCACACACAGGGATCATCCACCAGGTCCTTGACTTGCTCCATATCAGCACCTGTTGTAAGTCCATATCCTCTGAGTCTCTGTTGCTTCCTGGACTTCCAGGGGCTCTATCCAGCTCCGCTCTCAGACAAGCCTGTCTGCCATGTGGTTCCAACAGGAGGTGCAGAACCTTCCTTACATCACAGTCATGTAATACACACCGAAGTCTCATTATATCCATGAGACACACCTATTGGAGGTATGTGTATGGTCAGTCCCGCCCATCGCTTCCTGACCATCCTGTGAAACCAGTCCTAAAAGTAAAGTAAGATCCCTGGTACATAAGTAGCAGCGAACGATCTGGTTGCACATCACGTCAGATCTCTGTCTGTGTGAACATATCAGTTACATACATTGCTGGTATACCTCACAACACATGTTGCTTTTTTCCCTTACAGAGCATGAGATGAATTCTGCAATCCGTATCCACCGCGACACCAGGACATTAATAACTTTCTGCACTCGGGTGGGATTGTCCATTGTATTAGGAAGACCCCGAGTGTTTGTGACTCATCTAAAGTGGTAAAATATACATGATAAATAATTCACATTGTAATAACAAATCATTGTGCATTGGAAAAAATCGAAATCATGTGTCACGATTCCTCCTCTCGGTGCGTCTTGGATGCAGTGAGACATTGCTGATCTACGGAATCTGGGCCAGGATGAGCTGTTAGTTTAGTGAGTGACAGCTCAGTCGTCCAATCAGGTGCAGGGGTGTGCTGAGCTGTGGATGTGTTGATTGACAGCTGAGCTGTCCAATCTGAGACTGGGAGGTGCTGGGCTTCTTCAGGTGTTCCCTGTTTTCTGTGATTGCCCATCTACATAGCTGAGCAGTCAGTGCTAGATCTCTTCCAGTTGTAGCACCTTGCTCATTGGTGCATGTTGGCTTCATTCATCTGTGCTCTGTATTCTGATCTGACAGACCTTGGACCTCCTCTTCCCTTCGCTTTGATCTGCTATCGTGCTGGTATTCTGTCACAAGTCAGTAGATTTGTGACAGCTCTGCTTGTTGGATTTTGAATATAGTTAATTTCTTTTGTGCCAGTAAGGGTTAATGTCAGTTTTCCTTGCTGGCAGTCAGGTTGGTGACCACTGCCACTTCCCTTTATATGGTCACATGATCCATCATATGTTGCCAGTAATAGACATTCATTTCCTATCCTGTCCTTGGTGGAGTGAGGAGGCGCCTTGTGGTTTACTGGAGTCCTTAGGAGCAGTGTCGGTTGTAGCTCCTGGTGTTAAGCTACAGCTTGCAATCAGGGATGGTAATAGCAGACGGGTGGACTTGTAGCAGGATGGCAGGGATGGGCTAAGGGAAACTGGGAAGCTAGTCTGACTCTGTAGACTGGGGTTCCCTAGCTGAACCTGTTTCTAGAATTACCACTAAAGGTGAGGATGTATTGGCCACCACCCTTGCCCTGCTCCTGATCAGTCCTAGGCTAACACCCGCCTCACCTCCAGCCAAGGATAGAAACCGCAACTCCACCAAGATGACTGTAACAAAGGTAAAGGCTTCTGGAAGACTTCAGCAACCTTCACAGCATCCAAACAGTGTCAAGGTCAGAATAGAGACTGAACTCTTTCAATGACACCTCCTGATGGGAAACGGGATAATTTAAAGGCTGGGGGAGTGGACACCTGCATCATCTGACACACTGAGCAGCAGCTCCCCTGAGGGAGACCATGGACAGGTAATACTGCTACAGTTACTGAGATTAACCCTAAAGGTACAGACAGAAACACATTTAAACACTGCAGATCAGTTCCCAGGGACTGCAAAGCAGACTACACGTTGACACTTGCTAGTTGGTATCCTTTTCTTGAACCCGTCTGTGTTCCTGTCCTCATGTCGGATTACTTCAGAGGTGGTGTCTGGTGAACCCTTGACACTAGACTGGCCTTGATGTGGGGATACACAGGCACTAGGCATGTGATGGTAGGGGGAAGGACCAGTATAGGGGGTTAGGGGAGCTCAGGTAAGTCCCATCTTTCATTCCCTACTTCCTTCCTTCTACCATCCCCCCGTTGTACTGTTGTTTCTTGCCTAGCGTGACATATTCTAACCCCAGACCGTGATCTGACTACGCCTCTGTCTATCCTCTTAGTCCATGACTCCGCTCTCCTGGTATCTGACGTCAGAACAATTGACAACCCTGCGTCCCCCCCACAGCTTGTCTCACAGTGACTAGCCTCACACAGTGCTGACTATGTATGCTCCTGAGTAACTTGGGATCTACAGGTCCTCGTCTTGGCCTGGTGTCATCAGATCACTATTGTGAGACATCGGAGCGGATTCTGAATTGTGCAGAATTGTAGAGGACGATCGGGCTTTAGCCTATTGAAGCAGGGGACATTGCAGCAGGGGACATTGCAGCAGGGGACATTGCAGGAGGGGACATTGCAGCAGGGGACATTGCAGCAGGGGACATTGCAGCAGGGGACATTGCAGGAGGGGACATTGCAGGAGGGGACATTGCAGCAGGGGACATTGCAGCAGGGGACATTGCAGGAGGGGACATTGCAGCAGGGGACATTGCAGGAGGGGACATTGCAGCAGGGGACATTGCAGCAGGGGACATTGCAGGAGGGGACATTGCAGCAGGGGACATTGCAGCAGGGGACATTGCAGGAGGGGACATTGCAGCAGGGGACATTGCAGCAGGGGACATTGCAGAGGGGACATTGCAGCAGGGGACATTGCAGGAGGGGACATTGCAGCAGGGGACATTGCAGCAGGGGACATGGCCTGTGAGGAGGGAATGCAGGAACGGTGATAGTAGACACGTAATGTGCATCTTCAGGAAAGCAAAAAGCAAACAACCCCCAGTTCACACCATGCGGTGAGATTCCACAGAGAGGAGACATGAACATCAGGCGCTTCAGGCCCTTCATCATCGCGTAAAAACAAATGTGTCAACAGCGATGGAAAACCTTCCAGAAGACCAGGCGGACATTCATTCATCAATTCCCTATATGAGGTGATCAGGGGTGTAACATGAAGCTCAGGGGCCCCAATGGGAAAGCTCCAATAGGGCAATATTTGCAAATATTTAATAGTGTTAGTCTTTTTCTATAGGCCAAAGGGACTTCTGGGGCCCCCTATGCTCCGGGGCCCCGGTGTGATTGCAGCCCCTGCACCTGTTGTAGTTACGCCCCTGTAGGTAGATGTCAGGGAAAATATACCAAGACAGAAAAAAGAAGCAGAAAATCTGTGTGCGGTGACGATGATGATGAAAGCACAGATTCCACCCGATTCCAGTGACATTTTGCTCCTCTCGTCTGTAACAGAGTAAAAATACAGCGAACATTAAAACTCGAAATGATACTAGAGCATCTCAATGAATTAGATTGTCATCAAAAATCAATATCATATTGCCATGTGTCTGGGACTAATAAATCAATATTATATTCACCCTTTGATGTCTGGTGGAATACGGCAGCGCGGTGTTTAACCCTTCATCCTCCCTACTTTAATTTATTGAGCTATTGACCTTTGGGTTTTCATTAACAGAAATAAACACATGACATAGATCCTCTGTGTGTAATGACTCTATATAATAGATGTGGTCACTTTATGTATTGAATTACTGATATAAAGTCACTTTTTGATGATCTTCTCATTCATTGAGATGCAGTAGTTACCACCGTTTGTCACGCTTGGGAGGTGAGGGAATCAGGTAACAGGTAGGTGAATTGGACAAAAGGGGGTCAGGAGAGCCTAATCTGACTCTGATGCTGGGGTCCCTGGCTCGCCCTGATCTCGGAGGTACCTCTGATGGTGAGGAGTTCCGAGCCGCCACCCTGTACCCTAAAACTCCTGATTAGCCCTAGGCTGAGGGCCCCTACCTCCACCCACGGGTCAGGAATCACAGCTTCTCCCAAGGAAAGACTTTAGCCCAGCAGCTAAGCATCAGCACAGCACCAAGACCTAGAGCACATAGCTATCAGCAGCACCTGACAGAGGAGAGGGAAGGCTATTTAAAGCCAGGGGGAGGGGATTCTAGGTGAGTCACACATTAACTCCTGAACCAGCAATTGACCATAATAGTGACAGCAGTTCTGGAGCACAACACAGGAGGCCAGGACCTTCACAACTATCAACCATGCAGCTCTTAAAGACAAACCACATACACAGCAGCATCCAGCAATGTCAGCGCCATCTAAGCGCGTGACACCGTCACTGAGAAATCAGGGTTTGAATTGATATACAAATGAGACTGAAGATCTGAAACCTCTGTCACTCCAGCTCTATTTCTTTACCTCTGTTACTGAGCAATGTGGGTTTGAATTGATATAGAAATGAGGTTGTAGATCTGAAGCCTCTGTCACTCCAGTTTTCCTCATTGCTTTCAATGGTGAAAAAAAACCAAAACACTGAAAGCACCGATGCTGTTTTCCATTTAAGTCAGGAAAAATAAGCAATAACGGGGACATTTCTGAAATCTCAGAGCTTTTCCTGTAAAAAAAAACAGCTTTTAATTTCCAGAAAACCCATGAAAAAACCCTTAAAAAAAACCGCAAGGTGTGAACATAGCCCAAGTGACACATTGCTAGAATAACCCTACATTATGCTGCTCTCAGATTGCAATGCAAAAACCTGCTGTCAGATTCCCTTCAATGCCTTTATGAAACAATGGGAAACAAACGATAGCGGAAATCTGATTGATTGCATGCAGAGTTCAATAGAATATGGTCAGGTGTAGTGATTTCGCAAGAGGTTCTGCAGCAGCTGGGAAATGAACAGAGTATTGTACTGTGCGGAGCTCCTTCTTTCGGCTCACTGACATGAATGAATATTTCAGGCTTTTTATCTGTCCCTCTGAGATGTATTCGCCCCCAGAAAGATATCTAATGTGTAATAAATAGCGCAATGTATTCCGTAGTAATGGAAGCGCCGGCGGGCAGAGCAGGGGCCTCTTTTACGCTCGTGGGTCTGAGGACGCCCATCCTCATTGGTCGTGTCACAGACAAAGGATCCGGGAAGCCTCATTGTTTCATTCTATAAAGACATGGCCATGGGGGTCCCGGTCAGGACATCATAGAAGTCGTCCTCGATGCAGAAAGTGTTTTATTTGTACTGTCTGCGATGGCGGAGGTCAATCGGAAAGGAAATCAAATTGCAAGTATCCCTCAAGGGCAAAGCCAGTGTGATCGGGAGGACGGCGCTCCTGTGCAGCTGCTCACGTCAAAGGGAATAAAAGGAGAACACGGAACATTCTCAAGAGAAATAAGATACATCATCATAGGATTAAGGGGCTCTGCAGGAGCTGAAGCCTGTGTCACAGGAAGGGGCTCTGCAGCAGCTGAAGCCTGTGTCACAGGAAGGGGCTCTGCAGCAGCTGAAGCCTGTGTCACAGGAAGGGGCTCTGCAGGAGCTGAAGCCTGTGTCATAGGAAGGGGCTCTGCGGGAGCTGAAGCCTATGTCATAGGAAGGGGCTCTGCAGGAGCTGAAGCCTGTGTCATAGGAAGGGGCTCTGCAGCAGCTGAAGCCTGTGTCACAGGAAGGGCTCTGCAGGAGCTGAAGCCTGTGTCATAGGAAGGGGCTCTGCGGGAGCTGAAGCCTATGTCATAGGAAGGGGCTCTGCAGGAGCTGAAGCCTGTGTCATAGGAAGGGGCTCTGCAGCAGCTGAGGCCTGTGTCATAGGAAGGGGCTCTGCAGGAGCTGAAGCCTGTGTCATAGGAAAGTGTTCTGCAGGAGCTGAAGAAATGTACAATGTTTATAGACAGAGAGCTGCCTCCACCCACACCAGGCTCTGTATGTACAATGTCAATAGACAGAGAGCTGCCCCCACCCACGCCAGGCTCTGTATATACAATGTTTATAGACAGAGCTACCCCGCCCACACCAGGCTCTGTATATACAATGTCTATAGACAGAGAGCTGCCCCCGCCCACACCAGGCTCTGTATGTACAATGTCTATAGTCAGAGAGCTGCCCCCGCCCACACCAGGCTCTGTATATACAATGTCTATAGACAGAGAGATGCCCCCACCCACACCAGGCTCTGTATATACAATGTCAATAGACAGAGAGCTGCCCCCACCCACGCCAGGCTCTGTATATACAATGTCTATAGACAGAGAGCTGCCCCCCGCCCACACCAGGCTCTGTATATACAATGTCTATAGACAGAGAGCTGCCCCCTTCCACACCAGGCTCTGTATGTACAATATCTATAGACAGAGCTACCCCGCCCACACCAGGCTCTGTATGTACAATGTCTATAGATAGAGAGCTGCCCCCTTCCACACCAGGCTCTGTATGTACAATATCTATAGACAGAGAGCTGCCCCTGCCCACACCAGGCTCTGTATATACAATGTCTATAGACAGAGAGCTGCCCCCACCCACACCAGGCTCTGTATATACAATGTCTATAGACAGAGAGCAGCCCCCGCCCACACCAGGATCTGTATAATACAATGTCTATAGACAGAGAGCTGCCCCCGCCCACTCCAGGCTCTGTATATACAATGTCTATAGACAGAGAGCTGCCCCCACCCACACCAGGCTCTGTATATACAATGTCTATAGACAGAGAGCTGCCCCCACTCACACCAGGATCTGTATATACAATGTCTATAGACAGAGAGCTTCCCCCGCCCACACCAGGCTCTGTATATACAATGTCTATACACAGAGAGCTACCCACACCAGGCTCTGTATATACAATGTCTATAGACAGAGAGCTGCCCCCGCCCACACCAGGCTCTGTATATACAATGTCTATAGACAGGGAGCTGCCCCCGCCCACACCAGGCTCTGTATGTACAATGTCTATAGACAGAGAGCTGCCCCTCGCCCACACCAGGCTCTGTATATACAATGTCTATAGACAGAGAGCTGCCCCCGTCCACACCAGGCTCTGTATATACATTGTCTATAGACAGAGAGCTGGCCTCACCCACACCAGGCTCTGTGTATACAATGTCTATAGACAGAGAGCTGCCCCCCGCCCACACCAGGCTCTGTATATACAATGTCTATAGACAGAGAGCTGCTCCCACCCACACCAGGCTCTGTATATACAATGTCTATAGACAGAGAGCTTCCCCCGCCCACACCAGGCTCTGTATATACAATGTCTATAGACAGAGAGCTGCCCCCCGCCCACACCAGGCTCTGTATATACAATGTCTATAGACAGAGAGCTGCTCCCACCCACACCAGGCTCTGTATATACAATGTCTATAGACAGAGAGCTTCCCCCGCCCACACCAGGCTCTGTATATACAATGTCTATAGATAGAGAGCTGCCCCCACCCACACCAGGCTCTGTATATACAATGTCTATAGACAGAGAGCTGCCCCCACACCAGGCTCTGTATATACAATGTCTATACACAGAGAGCTACCCACACCAGGCTCTGTATATACAATGTCTATAGATAGAGAGCTGCCCCCGCCCACACCAGGATCTGTACAGAGGTTGTGTATTGACAGTGAGATATCACTCACAGCAGGGGGTGTGTCGGACTGCCATGCATGTGACAAGCTTGTCCAGTAATGGTTATCCCCAGATGATAAAGCCTTTAATTTGAGTAAACAATAGCACAGAACCTAATAGTAGAGGCATAGTTGTTTTTTTGTCTTTTAACCCTTACAGCATGCTGTCCTCACCTTCCATAGCAAAATCCTGCTGACAGATTCCCTTAAATTTGGGCAAACTGGCTGATTTGTTCTCAAGCAGAAGATGTTTTAGTTATGCGCAGCCTGGGAGAGCGCAATGTTTGGAACAGATGACTATGCTGCCGGTCTAAATTATCAATCTTCAGGATCGCACCACCCCACCTGAGGCCAGGAGATGTGCGCTCCTATTGCAAATCCCTTAAATAAAGATGTATATTATTTTGTAGTTTACTAGGATATGAGGGGTTATTAGATAAATATGACAACAAATAAATCTACGCTCCTGAATCCCTCAATATATTTTCTCATTATAACCCCTTTTAGACACATATTGTTTTCTTCTGTTTATCATAGGATATGTCAGCTCTCCCTGTGCGGGTTTGTATGTAGAGGATGTCTCTTGTGTGGTGTAGTATATAGAGGATGTGTCCTGTGTGGTGTAGTATATAGAGGATGTGTCCTGTGTGGTGTAGTATATAGGGGATGTGTCCTGTGTGGTGTAGTATATAGAGGATGTGTCCTATGTGGTGTAGTATATAGAGGATGTGTCCTGTGTGGTGTAGTATATAGAGGATGTGTCCTGTGTGGTGTAGTATATAGAGGATGTGTCCTGTGTGGTGTAGTATATAGGGGATGTGTCCTGTGTGATGTAGTATATAGAGGGTGTGTCCTGTGTGGTGTAGTATATAGGGGATGTGTCCTGTGTGGTGTAGTATATAGAGGGTGTGTCCTGTGTAGTGTAGTATATAGAGGATGTGTCCTGTGTGATGTAGTATATAGAGGATGTGTCCTGTGTGGTGTAGTATATAGAGGATGTGTCCTGTGTGGTGTAGTATATAGAGCATGTGTCCTGTGTGGTGTAGTATATGGAGGATGTGCCCTGTGCAGTGTAGTATATAGAGGATGTGTCCTTTGTGGTGTAGTATATAGAGGATGTGTCCTGTGTGATGTAGTATATAGAGGGTGTGTCCTGTGTAGTGAGGATGTGTCCTGTGTGATGTAGTATATAGGGGATGTGTCCTGTATGATGTAGTGTATAGAGGATGTGCCCTGTGTGGTGCAGTATATAGGGGATGTATCCTGTGTGATGTAGTATATAGATGATGTGTCCTGTGTGGTGTAGTATATAGAGGATGTGTCCTGTGTGGTGTAGTATATAGAGAATGTGCCCTGTGCAGTGTAGTATATAGAGGATGTGTCCTTTGTGGTGTAGTATATAGAGGATGTGTCCTGTGTGATGTCGTACATAGAGGATGTGTCCCGTGTGGTGTAGTATATGGAGGATGTGTCCCATGTCGTGTAGTATATAGAGGGTGTGTCCCATGTGGTGTAGTATATAGAGGAGGTGTCCTGTGTGATGTAGTATATAGAGGATGTGTCCTGTGTGGTGTAGTATATAGAGGATGTGCACCATGTGGTGTAGTATATAGAGGATGTGTCCTGTTTGATGTACTATATAGAGGATATGTCCGGTGTGGTGTAGTATATAGAGGATGTGTCCCATGTGGTGTAGTATATAGAGGATGTGTCCTGTGTGGTGTAGTATACAGATGATGTGTCCTGTGTGGTGTAGTATATAGAGGATGTGCCCTGTGTGGTGTAGTATATAGAGGATGTGTCCTGTGTGGTGTAGTATATAGAGGATGTGTCCTGTGTGGTCTAGTATATAGAGGATGTGTCCTGTGTGGTGTAGTATATAGAGGATATGTCTGGTGTGGTGAGGTATATAGAGGATGTGTCCTGTGTAGTGTAGTATATAGAGGATGTGTCCTGTGTGGTGTAGTATATAGAGGATGTGTCCTGTGTGGTGTAGTATACAGATGATGTGTCCTGTGTGGTGTAGTATATAGAGGATGTGCCCTGTGTGGTGTAGTATATAGAGGATGTGTCCTGTGTGGTGTAGTATATAGAGGATGTGTCCTGTGTGGTCTAGTATATAGAGGATGTGTCCTGTGTGGTGTAGTATATAGAGGATATGTCTGGTGTGGTGAGGTATATAGAGGATGTGTCCTGTGTAGTGTAGTATATAGAGGATGTGTCCTGTGTGGTGTAGTATATAGAGCATGTGTCCTGTGTGGTGTAGTATATAGAGGATGTGTCCTGTGTGGTGTAATATATAGAGGATGTGTCCCATGTGGTGTAGTATATAGAGAATGTGTCCTGTTTGATATACTATATAGAGGATATGTCCGGTGTGGTGTAGTATATAGAGGATGTGTCCCATGTGGTGTAGTATATAAAGGATGTGTCAAATCTGGTGTATTATATAGAGGATGTGTGGCACCCCAGGGGTTAATGTGCCACAGTAACAACACCACCCACACAACACTGAACACTGCACTAGTGCTTCTAGGCCAGAAGGGGAGCTAAGGCAGCTTCCCTATATATTCTGGTGTAGAGGGGAAGTAGTTAGTTCAGTTCCTGGGAGAACTGAGGAAGAAAGACTGTGGTGTAAAGGAGCTGCCTTAGGCTTCCCCACGGTCCGCTACTCGATTCCAGGCCTAGCCAGGGTCTGAAGAGAGGAGTCAATAGAGAACAGGAGAACACATCTGGGAGACTGAGTTACCTCATACCTCGCCCCGGAGGAGCGCAAAGATAGGATACCAGATCCGAAACTGTGACTGAAACAAGCGGCACAGTAAACACCGACTAGTGGAGGTTATAGATCTGCACTGTACCTCAGTGAAGCAACACGGCGGGGTCAGAAATACATGGACAAGACTCAAGTTGCCCAGCAAGGGGGTACCTGTGAGGAGAGACCGGGCCGGCAGCTCAGCTAAAGCAGCAGCAGGGCCACACACACAGCGCAGGAGTGGGAACCGGCCAGTGTGGGAAAAACCCGGCACCGGTACAGACTCCGTGGACAATATTCTGCTAACAACATCTGCAGTAAAGACTTGGAAAACTACAAAACCGTGAGTCTGTGTGATCCTTGTGCTCAAATCCTACGTTCCCTCACAAGCAGCTATTATCTCTACCACTACCCCTATTCAGCATCCATCATAGACTGTTATCATCACTCCCCCGGGGAACCAGGCTCTGCCCGCGGAGAGCCGGTACATCACCAGCTGCCCAAACATCATCCCCGGAGGTTCTACAGCAGCGGTGGTCACCTTGACCACAACCCGTGGGTGGCGTCACGACAAACTCCCCTGTAAATACCCCCCATTACTTGTGGGCTCAGGACACGGTCCGGACCAAGGACTGCCGTGATCTCCCCCGTGATAACCCGGTCCAGTACCGAGTACCCCGGCCCAGTGGGTTCCACAGATGTATCTCGTGTGGTGTATTATATAGAGGGTGTGTCCCGTGTGGTGTACTATGTAGAGGATGTGTCTGGTGTGGTGTAGTATATAGAGGATGTGTCCCGTGTGGTGTACTATATAGAAAAAGTGTCCTGTGTGGTGTAGTATATAGAGGGTGTGTCCCGTGTGGTGTATTATATAGAGGGTGTGTCCCGTGTGGTGTACTATATAGAGGAAGTGTCCTGTGTGGTGTAGTATATAGAGGGTGTGTCCCGTGTGGTGTATTATATAGAGGGTGTGTCCCGTGTGGTGTAGTATATAGAGGGTGTGTCCTGTGTGGTGTAGTATATAGAGGGTGTGTCCCGTGTGGTGTAGTATATAGAGGGTGTGTCCCGTGTGGTGTAGTATATAGAGGGTGTGTCCCGTGTGGTGTAGTATATAGAGGGTGTGTCCCGTGTGGTGTACTATATAGAGGAAGTGTCCTGTGTGGTGTAGTCGCGGCATTTTGAGAATTTACTGTATTTTGGAAAACTCTGCAAAAATGATATAATTTGCAATTATGTATCAGTCCTTATTTAGCGCTCATCGGTCTGGCTTCCTCTCCCTGATTTGTCTGTATAAATAAACTGTCCTATATTTGCTGTGTCTTATTAATAGCGAACATTCAAATGACCTTTAATTAGCATGCAAAATATATGCTAATGTGAATTCTTCCTACAACCTGCAATCAGCAAACCACTGTCATTACAGACCGTCCCAGCCCTTCTAATAGGAGCAGCGGATACATCCAGCGACGCATCTCCGGATTGAATCACGCCACAAAGTCCAAAGAACGAGTCCAGATTTGATAGAAAATGATCCTGATTAACTGCAGCTTTATTGATTTCTAGACAGTGAAGTTACTGTCTCCATTGATTCGCATCATTCTGACTTTCTATTATTTTTTTTTAAACATAAATGTACCGTAATAATTTACAGTATGAAATCATTGTGGAACAAGTAGAGTTCAGCAAATTACGGTCCAGGCCCCCGATGTAAATTTGGTTTATTTGCAACATTTACAAACTTTCTGTTATATAAACAATGAAACAAGAACAATGTAAATAACTCAGCACAATGAATGTAACGAGTTTTCCAAATTCAGCACAAAATGTCACTTTCCCTGACACGGCAGTCTTACAACCATTCACCCCTTCATTACAAGCGTCTTTAATACTTAGTACAGCACTTCTGGCTGTTATAATCTGCCGCAGACGGGATCCATAGCCAGACACACAGTGTTCATGAATCCTAGCCCAATCACTGGCATTGGTTTCCAGGTCACTAATATTCTTAGGTTGTCAAGAGAGTGGTCAAAATATTAAAATAAATAAGTTTCTGCACAGATAAGGAAAAGGACACAACAGGAATAAAAGGCAAGAAATGTTCTGGACACATCGGTGGCTAATTCAGAGAACACTGGCTATACTACATGGACGTGGCAGCAAGAGGAAGGAACCATCAGATTCCTGACGAGGCAGGGGATCAAAAAGTCTTGATATATTGCAAAAGAAGTGGCACAAGATTTGATGGTAATAAGTGCTGAGGTTTCAGTTTCCACAGTAAAGCCCCAGTCACACATAACGATATCGTTAGAGAGATTGTTGTAACTGTGACGTTACAACGATCTCTCCAGCGATGTCGTTATGTGTGACACTTAGCAGCGATCGGGCCCCTGCTGTGAGGTCGCTGATCGCTGCAAAGTGCTCTGGGTCATTTTTTGATCGTTGGTTTCCCGCTGGTCAGCACGCATCGCTGCGTGTGACAGCGAGACACCAGCGATCTGTGACCTCACAGGGCTGGTTACTATGGTAAACACCGGGTATCTAGGCAGCGCGCGCTGCCTAGATACCCGGCATTTACCATGGTTACCAGCGTTCTCCCTGCTTAGCACTGCCTGTAAGCAGGGAGAACACAGGTAACTATGATAAACAGCGGGTATCCAAGCAGCGTGCGCTGCCCGGATACCGCGCTGTTTATCATAGTTACCAGCGTTCTCCCTGCTCTGCCAAGACAGCGCTAAGCAGGGAGCGATGTGGGAGGTGGCTCCCAGGGCCTGATCGCTGGGGAGATCTGCCTGTTTGGGGGCCGTCACACGGAACGATATCTTGCCCGATATCGTTTATGTGATCTCCTTTTTGATCGCTTAAGCGATATCGGGCAAGAAATCGTTGCATGTAAACAAGCGATTCACGATGTGAAATCGCTTGATCGTGACATCGCTGATCTGAGGTTCGGTTCTCAGATCTAGCGATGAACGATGCAACGATCTGCATCATCGTGGTGTGTGACACCACGATGATCCATCTCCCAGCGACCGCGCCTATGCTGGGAGATGGTAACTATGGTACACGTCGGGTAACTAAGCGACGCGCGGCGCCTAGTAACCCGATGTGTACCATAGTAACGAGCGAGATCGCGGCTCCGCATCGCTGGTGAGTCTGTCTGTGTGACATCTCACCAGCGATGTGAGCGATATTGTAAGCGATTGCGCGTGCACGTGATCACTAACAATATCGCTAAAGATATCTCACCGTGTGACGGCCGCCTTTGACAGCTCCCCAGCGATCAGGTAACGACACTCCAGCGATCCCGGCAGGTCGTTATCGCTGTCGGGATCGTTGGAGCGATCGTTATGTGTGACTGCACCTTAAGCCTACATTGACACTAAGCAGAGGCACCCGATGTGAAGCATCGTGGTGACCCAGTGTGAAGCATGGAGGGGGCTCAGTGATGTCTATACTGAAGCACAGAGGGGGCTCAGTGATGTCTACAGTGGAGCATGGCAGGGGCTCGGTGATGTCTACAGTGGAAAACGGCGGGGGCTCAGTGATGTCTACAGTGAAGCACGGCGGGGCTCGGTGATGTCTACAGTGAAGCATGGTGGGGGCTCAGTGATGTCTACAGTGAAGCACGGCGGGGGCTCGGTGATGTCTACAGTGAAGCATGGCGGGGGCTCGGTGATGTCTACAGCGAAGCATGGTGGGGGCTCGGTGATGTCTACAGTGAAGCACGGCGGGGCTCGGTGATGTCTACAGCGAAGCATGGTGGGGGCTGGGTGATGTCTACAGCGAAGCATGGTGGGGGCTGGGTGATGTCTACAGCGAAGCATGGTGGGGGCTGGGTGATGTCTACAGTGAAGCACGGCGGGGGCTCGGTGATGTCTACAGCGAAGCATGGTGGGGGCTGGGTGATGTCTACAGCGAAGCATGGTGGGGGCTGGGTGATGTCTACAGTGAAGCAAGGTGGGGGCTAGGTGTTGTCTACAGTGAAGGATGGTGGGGGCTCGGAGATGTCTACAGTGAAGCACGGTGGGGGCTAGGTGATGTCTACAGTGAAGCACAGCGGGGGCTCAGTGATGTCTACAGTGAAGCATGGCGGGGGCTCGGTGATGTGTACAGTGAAGCATGGCGGGGGCTCGGTGATGTCTATAGTGAAGCAAGGTGGGGGCTAGGTGTTGTCTACAGTGAAGCACGGCGGGGGCTCGATGATGTCTATAGTGAAGCATGGTGGGAGCTCGGTGATGTCGACAGTGGAGCACGACAGGGGCTCGGTGATGTCTATAGTGAAGCATGGCGGGAGCTCGATGATGTCTACAGTGGAGCATGGCAGGGGCTCGGTGATGTCTACAGTGGAAAACGGCGGGGGCTCAGTGATGTCTACAGTGAAGCACGGCGGGGGCTCGGTGATGTCTACAGCGAAGCATGGTGGGGGCTGGGTGATGTCTACAGTGAAGCAAGGTGGGGGCTCAGTGATGTCTACAGTGAAGGATGGTGGGGGCTCGGAGATGTCTACAGTGAAGCACGGTGGGGGCTCGGTGATGTGTACAGTGAAGCATGGCGGGGCTCGGTGATGTCTATAGTGAAGCAAGGTGGGGGCTAGGTGATGTCTACATTGAAACATGGCGGGGGCTTGGTGATGTCTACAGTGAAGCACGGAGGGGGCTTGGTAATGTCTACAGTGAATCATGGCGGGGGCTCAGTGATGTCTACAGTAAAGCATGGTTGGGGCTTGGTGATGTCTACAGTGAAGTAGGCGGGGACTCGGTGATGTCTACAGTGAAGCATGGAGGGAGCTCGGTGATGTCTATAGTGAAGCATGGTGGGGGCTTGGTGATGTCTACAGTGAAGCATGGAGGGGGCTCAGTGATGTCTACAGTAAAGCATGGCAGGGGCTTGGTGATGTCTACAGTGAAGCACAGCGGGGGCTCGGTGATGTGTACAGTGAAACAAGGTGGGGGCTCGGTGATGTCTACAGTGAAGCACAGCAGGGGCTCGGTTATGTCTACAGTGAAGCATGGCGGGGGCTCGATGATGTCTACAGTGAAGCATGGCGGGGGCTCGATGATGTCTACAGTGAAGCACAGAGGCGGCTTGGTGATGTCTACATTGAAACATGGCGGGGGCTTGGTGATGTCTACAGTGAATCATGGCGGGGGCTCGGTGATGTCTATAGTAAAGCATGGCAGGGGCTTGGTGATGTGTACAGTGGAGCACGGCGGGGGCTCTGTGATGTCTACAGTGACGCACAGACAACCAATGTGGCCACTTGACCAGGGTCATTTTCACTCACCTTTAGCAATGACAACTGCTCTAAGCACGTTCCCTGATTAGGAAATTAGTTGTCATTTATGTTCAGCAATTAGCACTGTATTGTCTCCTTAGGCTGCCTGCAATATCTATTAGCTTCCATTGAGTAAAAGATTGGAGCCAATGCAGCCACTATTAGAGTTTAGCTGCCGATGAAGGTCAGATGTAGCATGAATATGACTGCGTCAGTTCACCACATCCAGAAGCAGAAACTAATGATTGCTCGCAGTGTTCTCGAGTCTAGCCAAGGCCAAAAATGCTATTTCTGCTCAGCCCGGAGCCCTGTACAGAGGACATGTTTATTCCTTGACCTACATGGCCGCACTCTGCATCACTCCAGCCTGCAGTGACAAATACTGGAGACTGTTGACGCAGACAAGAAATAATAGAAATGTAGCCTTGGACCAAGGAGTGTGCGTATGACGCGAGCTCGGAGCCCGTCCTAAGTGCTTCTCTTTGACACTTTCTTCAATAAACAGTTCTGTTGCTTCAGGGCCTCGCACAAGACGGGCAGCGACGCGTTCACATGGGCAGCTCATGCTAAATACACTTTATTTTTGCTTCTTCTGTATTTTTTTGGAGCGCTTGTGCATTAGAGATGCCCCATCTGTAGTCAGATCATTAAGTGGCGGAGAAAAACTAATTCCAGCACAAAACAGGCAATTACCAATGTAATTGAGGCTAAATCAGCAGCCGCACAAGTGGATCACTGCACTCCATGTTCTGCGTCACATATGGACAAATTAATTTCTATCCATCCAGCGAGCGGTGAACGAGTGAGGAGAGGAGCGCAGCTACACCTGTGTCCCCGGCTGTGCCCGGGCATGACCCATCCTCATGGTTGTCACGTCTTGTCTGCTTTGCAGTCCACATGTAATGCTGTTGTAGATTAATTTCCTTTGGCACTTCCGGAGTTAATGCTAGAAAACTGCTGTAGTCTATGCTGTGTGCAGCTCTGCAGGTGGAGGGGTGTGTCAGAGCTCTGATCTCCACTCCCTCAGCCTTTAGTAGTTCAACTTCACTCCACCGGGTGTCACAGATAGTGTTTAGTCTCTACTTGGACCCTGTACAGTGAAGACGTGCGTTCTGGTGGTGCTGCTGTTCCTTTCCTTAGGAGTTGCTGGGTTTTGCCGATTCGTGGGTGGAGGTAGGGCTCTTAGCCTAGGGCTGGCCAGGAGCAAAAGGCAAGGGTGGCGGCCAGGACATCCTCACCTTTAGAGGTAACTCCAGGCACAGAGTGAGCCAGGGACCCAAGGTCAGGTCAGACCAGTTCCCCAGTTTGCCTTTGCTCATCTTACCATCCTGCCTCCTGATTCCCCATCTGAAATACCGCCCTGTGACAATAGTGTAACGTTGTACAGGACAACAGATGCGGGCGAGGTGCTCACCTCCTATGCCCTGCAATGCCGCATGATAATTGGGGTCATGACTAGGCATGTGTATATTTGTGTTGTATTTTACCTGGGTAATACCTCTCCACAGACTGCTGGTTGCCATGAAATACTGTATGTCAGGCCAAGACCAGATGGTTCACAGTGAATTAAGAGAGACCAATGTCCAAAAATATCATTTTCACTGAACTTAAACTGATCACAAACAGATACAGTTCTCTCACTGTTGGGGTGCCAGCCATACGGGGCCCCAGTAGTGTAGGGCGAGGTAGGGCCCTGATTCCGCTGAGCTTGCCCCGGTGGCACACCAGTGCAAATATCAAGTTCACAGTCACCTTCAGTGAGGGCCAAGGCTCTCATAGAGTCTATCACCATCCTCATTGAAGATTTATTATAACAGTCTCTTGAAACGCAGGCGCACTCTTGGTTGGAAGTACTTACAATATCATACTTTGCTGCAGACGTCTCCCCTCGTTCCGGTCCTCCAGACTCGAATCTCAGCCCTATCCAACCTATGGGGAACCAACCCAAAGGAACAACCAGACAAAAGTTCCTTCACTGCTCGCACTGTGGCCCGAGTGTAGGCCAAAGTCCGCTGAACCGGTACCAGGAAACAGTCACTAATGGTGCAGTGCTCCCGTCCAGTGTCCTTGGCCCAAATCCCTCAGTGTCCGACTGAATTACATAGGACAGACGTTCCAATTTCCAGTTTTCCTCCCTTTTTCTTGGGACTCTCCTGTCTGAAGACACCTGCAAGATAGGTTTTTTGCTAAAATGCCACCCCTAATGAGTGTGCGCCCTACCTAGCTCCTATTAACTATAGCAAGTATTACCTGAAGTATCAGGGAAGTAGGAGCACAAACATTATACACATATATAATGTGGCCATGGGTTGAACTAGATGAACTTAAAAGTCTCTACCTTTAACCTTAAAAAACAATGTAACTACACATATAACACACATTTACATTACAGAGCACCCTTCACCCTCTTACACTGACTATGGCATGAAGGCTTCTCTACGGTGTTCATTTTGGGACATGGTCATTTGTCAAAGTCAAAAAACTGTTCCTGATGCCTGATTATCACTTTGACTTTGATAAATGACTTTGACTTTGATGATTGACTTTGATAAATGACTTTGACTTTGATAACTGACTTTGATAAATTACTTTGCCAAAATGACTTTGATAACTGGCTTTGACTTCGACTTTGATAAATGACTTTGACTTTGATGCTTGACTTTGACGATTGACTTTGATAAATGACTTTGATGATTGACTTTGATGCTTGACTTTGAGTTTGATAACTGATTTTGACTTTTGATAACTGACTTTGACTTTGATAAATGACTTTGCCAAATGACTTTGATAACTGACTTTGACTTTGATGATTGACTTTGACTTTGATAAATGACTTTGACTTGGACAAATGACCATGTCCTAAAATGAGCACCGTACTTCTCAGTTACATCCCACCTCCATTCCTTTTTCCCTGTTCCCATACTCTTGTATCTCATTACAGTCCAGTAAACAATCCCGAGCCATGACTACGGTAAATACATTCCAACCGTCAAACTACAATGAAATGAGTGCGTTATGGCAGCACATCACATTGTCTTCAAGGGGGAGTGGGAGCACTTTCAACACCTTATAATAGCACAGAACATATTTTATCTTGTTTTTTTAAAGGGAACCTGTCACTTCCAGAAAATCAAATAACCTGTGCATATAGTGGTAATCTGGTAATTAGTGGGTAAATCGTGCCTGTCTCACTGAAGCAGCAGCTACAGGGCAAAAATGAAATGTTATTCTTCCTGCAGCCGCTTGCTGCTAATTAACTAACTGCTCCTGAAGGTGACAGGTTTCCTTTATGGGATTCAATGCAAATTTAGAGGCTGAGTTCACACATCCAGCAAAATTCTGTTAGGGTGCCGTTACACATAGCAACAGCCAGGATCGCTGGAACATCGCTGTGTGGTCGCTGGCGAGCTGTCAAACAGGCAGATCTCCTCAGCGACCAGGGAGCCGACCTCTACATCGCTGGTAAGCGGAGGACACTGGTGTACTAAGGTACACATCGGGTAACTAAACACAGCGCTGTCCTAGTTACCCGCTGTGCATCTTGGTTACCAGCCGTTCTCCTGCTTACAGGCTGGTAACCAAGGTACACAGTGGGTAACTAGGACAGCGCTGTGCTTAGTTACCCGATGTGTACCCTGGTTACACATAGGGCACGCTGTGAACCTGGCCGCGCAGTGCACGCTGGGACATGTAGTCTTATGACACATGTCCCAGCATGCACTGCACGGCCGGGTGCATGCCACAGTGGCTACAGTTGATGGCTGCGGCTGGTGGTGGTGCGCGCTCCAGCACCAGCTCTCTGCATTCTTGGAACCGGCGCTCGTTGTCCTCCGCCGTCAAACACGTTGATGCGTGCTGCACAGCGGGAGACCAATGAGCAAAAAGTGGTCCTGATGGTTGTGTAACGATCAGCGACCTTCGCTGCAGGGGCCCCGTCATGCTGCATTTACACACCATCTCTGGCGAGGTGGCTGATTTCAGTGATATCGCTGTGTGTGACGCACCCCTTAGATCGGATCCAGCACAATCCATTCTGCAAACACAACTGATTGATTCCTGCAGGATCCGTTTTTGTAACGTTGGAGTCTATGGAGAAAGGATCCAATAACTGATCACTATTTAGCCTCTGTTTTTCTGTCATTTGTAAAGGATCCATTTTTTTTCTTACTTGATCAGTTTCTAATGAAGATAAATAGTGATCAGTTACCGGATCCGTTCTCCATAGACTCCAATGTTAAATAAACGGATCCTGCAGAAATCAATTTTTGCAAAACAGACAAAAAAAGTTGTGTTTGCAGAACGGATTGCGCTGGATCCGATCTACAGGATGATCACTGGACGGGCGATCTCAGTCTTAAGGCCCCGTACACAGCACGATGTTGAAACGATGGCAGCAATGATCTCGGGGGCGTGCGGTCTTTTCGACATCTTTTTGACATCATTGGTGAGCTGTCACACGTGTAGATATGGTTCACGACGCACCAACGATTCAGTGAGCAGCGATCACAACCCGGCGAACGATCCCTGCTCATTGCTGTGAATAGGAGAAGTCGTCAACGACATCGTTATTGCGGTGTCACACACAACGATGCAGCAGGTTGGGTAATCGACGGATCATGTGGTTTGAGAACATGTTCATAAACCGGTCCAACTCCGATCCAGCGATTTATCGTTGTTGTATCGCGCTGTTACACACAATGACGCACTTACGATGTCGTTTCAACGTCGTTCAAACCGTGACTTTTAAGCGATGTCGTTAAAGATGTCGTGCCGTGTAACGGGGCCTATAGACTGATATTTAGGAGGAGTTTACCCTGGATTTTCCCTATGGGGGCGCTGCAGGAAATCTGAGTTTGTGTTGATTGATTTTACTGCACCTGATCATTGGAGTTTCCAGCAGTAAGATGCCATGAGATCACTTATAGTCAGGAGCCTCTTCCCATCAGGTTATTGTCTAAGGCTAGGTTCACACCACGATTTTGGGCTGTCAGGTTCTGACCGGTGTTTTGCAGGAAGCACCGGACAGAACCTGACAGCCCCAGACAAACAGAACCGAAGGTCAAATCTGCCCTCCGATCCTGTTTTCTGCCAGAATCAGCGGCTGCCGCTGTCCTGTGCAGAAATATCAGCACAGCGTCTGCTGGGAACTCTTCAGGTGCTGAATTTAGCAGGAGCTTCAGGTGCTGATATTCAGCCAGGGAGCTCTCCAGGTGCTGATATTTCAGCCAGGGAGCTCTCCAGGTGCTGATATTTCAGCCAGGGAGCTCTCCAGGTGCTGACATTAGCAGGAAGCTCTAGGTGATTTCAGCCAGGAGCTCTCCAGGTGGTATTCAGCCAGGACTCTCAAGTGCGTTCAGCCAGGCTCCCAGTGCTGATATTTCGCGGCTCTCGGTGCTGTATTTTAGCCAGGGAGCTCTCCATGGTATTTCAGCAGGAGTTCAGTGATATTTCAGCCAGGGAGCTCTCCAGGTGCTGATATTTCAGCAGGAGCTTCCAGTGCTGAATTCAGCCAGGGAGCTCTCCAGGTGCTGATATTTCAGCCAGGGAGCTCTCCAGGTGCTGATATTTCAGCCAGGGAGCTCTCCAGGTGCTGTATTTCAGCGGGAGTCTCAGTGTGAATTCAGCCAGGGTCTCGTGCTGATATTCAGCAGTAGTCCAGTGCTTTTCAGCAGGGACCTCCAGTGCTGACATTCGCCGGGATCCAGTGCTGATTTAGCCGGGAGCTTCAGTTGAATTCACGGCTGCTCTTCAGACCGTGTCCGGGAAGCGATTTGTTATGTAGATCCCTGTCGGCGCCCATAGACTCCTACGGTATGTTATGGGGCGCTGGATCCTGGAGGATCTCCTTTTGTTAGATTTTTTGGACACAAAAAATGGTGCACCAAACTGGACACCAAATAGGCACAATCCAGCACCATAGGGATACATGGGGAGCAAAATCGGATCCGGGGCTGTCTGGTTCACACCGGACAACCCTGGAGCCGAAAAAGCGTGGTGTGAAAGCGGCCTAAGACAGAGGACGCCTCCAAATGTGTTTTTCCTTCACACTCATCGTCTTCCAGGTTTATTAAAATGAAATTAACAAGCACAAGGAATATGGAATAATTATAGATGGATACAACTGCACTCTGAGCACTAAGGTAAATGTGCAAATTGTCTTGTCAGAGGTAGAGATCTTGAACTCTAGCGCCACCTATTGGAAGTAGCAATCCTAAGGCTCTCTGCATAAAAGAAGCATTCAGTTTGTGATGCTGAAAATTCTGTTTAATCCGTGTTTGATCCGTTTTTGATCCATGTTTGATCCCTGCATTTTTTTTAGTTTTTGAGCCTTGCATTATTAGAATAGGTTCAATGGAGAAAATGGATCAATTACCCGACATGCTCCTTCTTTTCCAGGATCAGGTTTCTGCACCAAATCTGGACCAGTAAAAATGCAGACATTTTCTCAGCATTTCTCATGTCATAGACTTTGCTGCATCTCAAAAATTGATCAGTTTAGGAGCAGATTTCAACAAAAACAGATCAAAACGCAGCGTGTGCACAGGGCCTAAAAGTCAAAAATGACCATTTAACGAGTCTTCTATTATGACTTAGGATAATAACCAAATCAGAATCTCAGTTTGCAGACACAGTGTTCTGGGTGATTGCTCCTCGTCAGTGCAAAGTATGAGATCTGATCTGGCTCAGTGAGAGGCTAAAGGCCGGGTTACACATACCGATGTTCCAGCGACCTGACCAATGATCGGATCGTTGGAACATCGCTGTGTGGTCGCTGGTGAGCTGTCAAACAGGCAGATCTCCTCAGTGACCAGCGAGCCGTGTAACGACCTCGACATTGTGGAAAAGAATATAATCTATTCTTTTCCACAATGTCTAGGTCCCGCTACTGTATTCAGCGGGAGAACGCTGGTAACCAGGGTTCACATCGGCTTACTATGCACAGCGTGTGTGTCTATATATTCATTTAGCAGATGTGTGTGTCTATATGTTCATGTAGCAGAGCTGTGTGTGTCTATACGTTCATGTAGCAGAGCTGTGTGTGTCTATATGTTCATGTAGCCGATCTGTGTGTGTCTATATGTTCATGTAGCAGAGTTGTGTGTGTCTATATGTTCATGTAGTAGAGTTGTGTGTCTATACATTCATGTAGCAGAGCTGTGTGTGTCTATATGTTCATGTAGTAGAGCTGTGTGTGTCTATACGTTCATGTAGCAGAGCTGTGTGTGTCTATATGTTCATGTAGCAGAGCTGTGTGTGTCTATATGTTCATGTTGCAGAGCTGTGTGTCTATACGTTCATGTAGCAGAGCTGTGTGTGTCTATATGTTCATGTAGCAGGGCTGTGTGTGTCTATATGTTCATGTAGCAGAGCTGTGTGTGTCTATATGTTCATGTAGTAGAGCTGTGTGTGTCTATATGTTCATGTAGTAGAGCTGTGTGTGTCTATATGTTCATGTAGTAGAGCTGTGTGTCTATACGTTCATGTAGGAGAGCTGTGTGTGTCTACATGTTCATGTAGTAGAGCTGTGTGTGTCTATACGTTCATGTAGCAGAGCTGTGTGTGTCTATATGTTCATGTAGCAGAGCTGTGTGTCTATATGTTCATGTAGCAGAGCTGTGTGTCTATACGTTCATGTAGCAGAGCTGTGTGTGTCTATATGTTCATGTAGCAGGGCTGTGTGTGTCTATATGTTCATGTAGCAGAGCTGTGCATGTCTACATGTTCATGTAGCAGAGCTGTGTGTGTCTATATGTTCATGTAGCAGGGCTGTGTGTGTCTATATGTTCATGTAGTAGAGCTGTGTGTGTCTATATGTTCATGTAGTAGAGCTGTGTGTCTATACATTCATGTAGCAGAGCTGTGTGTGTCTATATGTTCATGTAGGAGAGCTGTGTGTGTCTATATGTTCATGTAGTAGAGCTGTGTGTGTCTATATGTTCATGTAGCCGATCTGTGTGTGTCTATATGTTCATGTAGCAGAGTTGTGTGTGTCTATATGTTCATGTAGTAGAGTTGTGTGTCTATACATTCATGTAGCAGAGCTGTGTGTGTCTATATGTTCATGTAGTAGAGCTGTGTGTGTCTATACGTTCATGTAGCAGAGCTGTGTGTGTCTATATGTTCATGTAGCAGAGCTGTGTGTGTCTATATGTTCATGTTGCAGAGCTGTGTGTCTATACGTTCATGTAGCAGAGCTGTGTGTGTCTATATGTTCATGTAGCAGGGCTGTGTGTGTCTATATGTTCATGTAGCAGAGCTGTGTGTGTCTATATGTTCATGTAGTAGAGCTTGGTGTGTCTATATGTTCATGTAGTAGAGCTGTGTGTGTCTATATGTTCATGTAGTAGAGCTGTGTGTCTATACGTTCATGTAGGAGAGCTGTGTGTGTCTACATGTTCATGTAGTAGAGCTGTGTGTGTCTATACGTTCATGTAGCAGAGCTGTGTGTGTCTATATGTTCATGTAGCAGAGCTGTGTGTCTATATGTTCATGTAGCAGAGCTGTGTGTCTATACGTTCATGTAGCAGAGCTGTGTGTGTCTATATGTTCATGTAGCAGGGCTGTGTGTGTCTATATGTTCATGTAGCAGAGCTGTGCATGTCTACATGTTCATGTAGCAGAGCTGTGTGTGTCTATATGTTCATGTAGCAGGGCTGTGTGTGTCTATATGTTCATGTAGTAGAGCTGTGTGTGTCTATATGTTCATGTAGTAGAGCTGTGTGTCTATACATTCATGTAGCAGAGCTGTGTGTGTCTATATGTTCATGTAGGAGAGCTGTGTGTGTCTATATGTTCATGTAGTAGAGCTGTGTGTGTCTATATGTTCATGTAGCAGAGCTGTGTGTGTCTATATGATCATGTAGCAGAGCTGTGTGTCTATATGTTCATGTAGCAGAGCTGTGTGTGTCTATATGTTCATGTAGCAGAGCTGTGTGTGTCTATATGTTCATGTAGCAGAGCTGTGTGTGTCTATATGTTCATGTAGCAGAGCTGTGTGTGTCTATATGTTCATGTAGCAGGGCTGTGTGTGTCTATATGTTCATGTAGTAGAGCTGTGTGTGTCTATATGTTCATGTAGTAGAGCTGTGTGTCTATACATTCATGTAGCAGAGCTGTGTGTGTCTATATGTTCATGTAGGAGAGCTGTGTGTGTCTATATGTTCATGTAGTAGAGCTGTGTGTGTCTATACGTTCATGTAGCAGAGCTGTGTGTGTCTATATGATCATGTAGCAGAGCTGTGTGTCTATATGTTCATGTAGCAGAGCTGTGTGTGTCTATATGTTCATGTAGCAGAGCTGTGTGTGTCTATATGTTCATGTAGCAGAGCTGTGTGTGTCTATATGTTCATGTAGCAGAGCTGTGTGTGTCTATATGTTCATGTAGCACTCACTGAGACTCCTTCTTCCAAGGCCCACAAGAACCTGGACCCAGCCCTGCTTATTTAGTATATTCACCACCATTCCCCGGTTTCATCACTTTTTGCTTTGATCTGTAGCAGTAACGTCTATCCATGTGACCGGTGCTGCAGCCGAAGACTGAGCAGTGGACTGGTGAGTAGTTGGAGTATAGTATTGAGGCCAGACCTCAGTGATGAGCCCTCTACCTAATCCCAGGCCTCAGCGGGCACCACACGCAGTGATCGGGTATATAATGTGTCTTGCTTCAGTTTATGCAACTTCCTTCCTTTATCCATTAATTAGATACATTACAAAACATTTTTGGATGCAATGAAAGGCTTTTTATTTTAAAGTATTCATCACTTTTCAAACAATGTTATACATTGGACAAAGTCAAGAGCCCAAATAACGCCCCAGCCATTGTGCCAACCCCAACCATGAACTGATACCAAAAGACCATCGTGATCTCCAAACGTAAAGAACTTGTCATCAATGAGGATCTGAGGAACCTCCGCACCGGTCAGGAGATCCCGAAAGTATCAGGAGGTAAAAGAAAAACAAAGAAGACTGAACACCGGGCCATACTTCTTGATATTTTAGGCTATTGATATTGCCTTCCACCTTGCAAATGTTTTGCACACCCCCATACTGAATGTAACCCCAGACCATGATCTTCCACCACAAAATGTAACAGTTTTCTGGGTGTATATTTGGATCCATACGGCTCCAGTAGGTCTCCTGCAGTATTTGCGGTGGCTGTGGTATAATTCTACTGAAGATTCATCAAACAAATCCACCTTCTGCCACTATTTCTAGCATCCATCTGTTTAGCAGGCTGTGGGACTGGCACTGATTCGATCATGGAGGGCCTTTTCGAGACTAGAAATCCAACAAACTGTTCTAGTTGACACAGGGACTTGATGGGGGACCAGCCTGTGGAGCTCTGCTGCAGTGGAAGAGGGCCTTGCTTTGGATTTTCTAACCAAGAAACGTTCCTCCTGAGCAGTCGTCTTGCGGGGTCTGCCGGACCTGGCTTGTCAACACATCTCCAGTCTCTTCATACTTTTTTTTAATTCTTTGTACTTGACCCTGAGACACATTAAAGGTGTCAGCCTCCTCTGCAGTGGATCTTGGTCTTCAGCCTCTTGATAATCAAGGCTTTGGTCACAGGGTGGATTTTTGGCAAGTTGCAGTACAAGTGAATGTCTGGGGCGCTGGGTTTCTTTTTATACGCACCCACTAATTAACCGATCATTTACTGAGCACAGGTGAGGATGTAAACTAGGATTGGGGGCATTATATCACCAGGCGACAAAACTTTTGTCTTGCCAAAATCTGACCATTCTGTGTTCATTAAATGATCAATATTTCAGCATTGATGACAATTTATTTTCTTAACCTAAACCACATTTCGGAGGGTTTCAGCTTTCAAAAGAGAAATGTATACAACCAATGGATGAATGTAACGTCAGGTTATAAGCTTTTATTTACATAACATGGATAAGCGACAGAACTTCTGTCAGGGAGTGTATGTATAATTGTATCTAAAAAGAAAAGTATCAAAATAGAACCGATTGTTGCTCATAGTAAATGGATTCTATTTTCTCACCTGTATGGGATGAGCGATCATTGCTGCCTATAAACTACAGTTTTTGCTTTTTTTCAGGTTTTTTATTTCCTTTGCTGCTGATTTCATGCATTTCATAGGTTCTTGTTCACACAGTAGAATTAGGTTTGATTGTCCAAAGTATAAAATGTAATACTGTTCATTTGCCAGCAGATGGCAGTAAGGAGAATCATTTTCCTTGACTTTTATAGTGAAGAGCTACGTTTTGCACCGCATGTGCATTCAATGCCGTCTTACTTCATATGAGGCGTGCTTTTCACAGCAAGACGTCCAGATTCATTTTAAAAGCAAAATCTTTATTTAAAAAAAACAATGGCTTTAAAACAGAACAATTCCCTGGAAAAATTAGTCAGATTTACGCGTTTTGGATTAAAAATCCGTACTCAAAAACGCATAAACCCAACTAATTTTTCCCTAAATTACTCAAATTACCCTCACGCTACAATCCCCATAGACACCAGAGTGCTGTACTGACCACACTGCCCAGCAACTCGACGCACGTTTCGCTTGCTGCTTCATCAGGAGGTATGTTTCGCTTGCTGCTTCGTCAGGAGGTATGTTTCGCTTGCTGCTTCGTCAGGAGGTATGTTTCGCTTGCTGCTTCATCAGGAGGAATGTTTCGCTTGCTGCTTCGTCAGGAGGTATGTTTCGCTACTGCTTCGTCAGGAGGTATGTTTCGCTTACTGCTTCGTCAAGAGGTCTCCTGGGTAATTTGAGTAATTTGCCTGCAATAAGGGTCCTTATAAATTATAGGGGGACATGCAATATATTGTGACCATTTATGGTATATACTGAATGTGGGTAATATCCTCTTTTTTCCTGTATTATAAGTCCATGCATGCAGTTTGGCTCTTGCTGTATTGTGCTGATGACCACATTGCTCAGATCTTGGACAGTTCTTATGGTTGTTTCGCGTTTCCCTGCACCGCCTGGATCTATAGAGATCTGCTTATATGGAGAACTGAATATCCAAAGTGGATTTGGGGGCGCTAAAGGGGGCGAAAAAAACCTTTCACTATTTACAAATTCCACCTTACTGTATCCCCTGTCCATACACAGAATAACTTGATTTTTTGGGGAAGTAACCCTTTAAAAATCTCATCACATCCAATATAACGATCAGTCTTTCTATATTCAGCCACTTTTGCTGGCTGCAATCTCAGAATTATTCATCGCTTCATCACGAGCGTCTTTAATACGTTTTACAGCAGCTGCGGCTGTTATGACCTGCTGCTCATGGTGCATAGTGAGGAAATCCTGGAGGATTCTGGAGCAGCTGCCACCGGTGTGTGATTCCGACACCATAGAAAATATTTGGTGAGATGTGAAGGGGGTTAGAGCAGTAAACCCAAAAAGTATTACTGAACTGGAAGCCATTCCCTATGAGGAATCAACTAAGATTTCTCAGGAATAGTGCCAGAAGATGCTTTCCAGCTACATCACACCTGCAGCAGGTCATAACAGCCAGAGTGGCAGCAGGTCATAATGGGCAGCGGGTCATGTCAGCCAGAGGGGCAGAGGATTATAACAGCCAGGGGGACAGCAGGTCATGATAGCCAGATGGGCAGCAGGTCATAACAGCCAGACGGACAAGTCATAACAGCCAGAGTGGCTGCAGGTCATAACAGCCAGAGTGGCAGCAGGTCATAACAGCCAGAGTGGCAGCAGGTCATAACGGGCAATGGGTCATATCAGCCAGACGGGCAGCGGATTATAACAGCCAGGGGGAAAGCAGGTTATAACAACCAGACGGACAAGTCAAAACAGCCAGAGGGGCAGCAGGTCATAATGGGCAGGGGTTATATCAACCAGGAGGGCAGCAGTTATAACAGCCAGAGAGGCAGCAAGTCATAATAGCCAGTAGGGCAGCAAGTCGTAACAGTTAGAAAGGCAGCAGGTCATAAAAGCCAGAGGGACAGCAGGTCATAACAGCCAGAAGAGGAAACGTTCATAAGAGCCAGCGGGGCTCTACTTAGTGCTAAAGACACTTGTCATGAAGGTGTGAATGATTCTGGGACTGCAGAAGTCAGTAAAATTGGCAATTTGTGCTGAATTTGGACAATCTACCTGTTACATCGTTTTGAGCTATATGCATTGTCTCTGTTTAACTGGTTTATTGTAAACAGCAGAATTTTTGTAAACTTCGATAACATTGCTGTGATTGCAGCTGTGCATATTCACAGTTTGCTCATGCACATAATATATAACATATAATGCATAATACATAATAAATAATGTATGTATATATATATGATAAACAGTCCAGGATATAGGGGCCCTCACCCATATGATGCTTCTCAGGAGTTTATTCCTTTTTCAAAGTTCCATTCAGGATTCCATACATTCAGGGGGTGGGGGCGTGGAGGGGGCAGTAACGGCCCGTTTCGTTCCCTAAATGATGTGGCGACACGTAGCCGATATGGCGGATAATGTCAGCGTCGTGCATGATGTCAATATATAGATAATCCCATAATAGTAAGAATAATCCAATAAAATCCAAATTACAGTATGTATTTCAATATCATAGATGTACGACCTGTCGGCATTATTACATGGTTAATGTAGACAGTATCCAGAGTCCAGCAATTAAACACATCGGCAGTGACACGCGGCTTCCTTCTGTTTCCGCTCATCCAGGACAGATTGTGTTATTATACGTCACTTTATCCTCATCCTCAACACTGGCGCTACCGAGCGTTCCTCAACAGGAGAGGAGGCAGCATCGTATGTACAATGTCTATAGACAGAGAGCTGCCCCCGCCCACACCAGGCTCTGTATATACAATGTCTATAGACAGAGGGCTGCCCCCACCCACACCAGGCTCTGTATGTACAATGTCTATAGACAGAGAGCTGCCCCCGCCCACACCAGGCTCTGTATGTACAATGTCTATAGACAGAGAGCTGCCCCCTCCCACACCAGGCTCTGTATATACAATGTCTATAGACAAAGAGCTGCACCCGCCCACACCAGGCTCTGTATGTACAATGTCTATAGACAGAGAGCTGCCCCCACCCACACCAGGCTCTGTATGTACAATGTCTATAGACAGAGCTGCCCCCCGCCCACACCAGGCTCTGTATATACAATGTCTATAGACAGAGGGCTGCCCCCACCCACACCAGGCTCTGTATATACAATGTCTATAGACAGAGAGCTGCCCCCGCCCACACCAGGCTCTGTATGTACAATGTCTATAGACAGAGAGCTGGCCCTGCCCACACCAGGCTCTGTATATACAATGTCTATAGACAGAGGGCTGCCCCCACCCACACCAGGCTCTGTATATACAATGTCTATAGACAGAGAGCTGCCCCCACCCACACCAGGCTCTGTATATACAAATGTCTATAGACAGAGAGCTGCCTCCGCCCACACCAGGCTCTGTATATACAATGTCTATAGACAGAGGGCTGCCCCCACCCACACCAGGCTCTGTATATACAATGTCTATAGATAGAGAGCTGCCTCCGCCCACACCAGGCTCTGTATATACAATGTCTATAGACAGAGGGCTGCCCCCACCCACACCAGGCTCTGTATATACAATGTCTATAGACCATGAGCTGCCCCCGCCCACACCAGGCTCTGTATATACGTCTATAGACAAAGGGCTGCCCCCACCCACACCAGGCTCTGTATATACAATGTCTATAGATAGAGAGCTGCCCCCGCCCACACCAGGCTCTGTATATACAATGTATATAGACAGAGAGCTGCCCCCGCCCACACCAGGCTCTGTATGTACAATGTCTATAGACAGAGAGCTGCCCCTGCCCACACCAGGCTCTGTATATACAATGTCTATAAACAGAGAGCTGCCCCCGCCCACACCAGGCTCTGTATATACAATGTCTATAGACAGAGAGCTGCCCCCCGCCCACACCAGGCTCTGTATATACAACGTCTATAGACAGAGAGCTGCCCCCGCCCACACCAGGCTCTGTATATACAACGTCTATAGACAGAGAGCTGCCCCCGCCCACACCAGGCTCTGTATATACAATGTCTATAGACAGAGCTGCCCCCCCCGACCACACCAGGCTCTGTATATACAACGTCTATAGACAGAGAGCTGCCCCCGCCCACACCAGGTTCTGTATATACAACGTCTATAGACGGAGAGCTGCTCCCGCCCACACCAGGCTCTGTGTATGTACAATGTCTATAGATGGAGAGCTGCTCCCGCCCACACCAGGATCTGTATATACAATGTCTATAGACAGAGATCTGCCCCCGCCCACACCAGGCTCGGTATGTACAATGTCTATAGATAGAGAGCTGCCCCCACCCACACTAGGCTCTGTATGTACAATGTCTATAGACAGAGAGCTGCTCCCGCCCACACCAGGCTCTGTATATACAATGTCTATAGACAGAAAGCTGCTCCCGCCCACACCAGGCTCTGTATATACAATGTCTATAGACAGAGAGCTGCCTCCACCCACACCAGGCTCTGTATATACAATGTCTATAGACAGAGAGCTGCTCCCGCCCACACCAGGCTCTGTATATACAATGTCTATAGACAGAAAGCTGCTCCCGCCCACACCAGGCTCTGTATATACAATGTCTATAGACAGAGAGCTGCCCCCCGCCCACACCAGGCTTTGTATATACAATGTCTATAGACAGAGAGCTGCCTCCACCCACACCAGACTCTGTATATACAATGTCTATAGACAGAGAGCTGCCTCCACCCACACCAGGCTCTGTATATACACTGTCTATAGATAGAGAGCTGCCCCCGCCCACACCAGGCTCTGTATATACAATGTCTATAGACAGAGAGCTGCCCCCGCCCACACCAGGCTCTGTATATACAATGTCTATAGACAGAGAGCTTCCCCCGCCCACACCAGGCTCTGTATATACAATGTCTATAGACAGAGAGCTGCCCCCGCCCACACCAGGCTCTGTATATACAATGTCTATAGATAGAGAGCTGCCCCCACCCACACCAGGCTCTGTATGTACAATGTCTATAGACAGAGAGCTGCCCCCGCCCACACCAGTCTCTGTATGTACAATGTCTATAGACAATGAGAGCTGCCCCCACCCACACCAGGCTCTGTATATACAATGTCTATAGACAGAGAGCTGCCCCCGCCCACACCAGGCTCTGTATATGCAATGTCTATAGACCGAGAGCTACCCCCGCCCACACTAGGCTCTGTATGTACAATGTCTATAGACAGAGAGCTGCCCAAGCCCACACCAGGCTCTGTATGTACAATGTCTATAGAAAGAGAGCTGCCCCCGCCCACACAAAGCTCTGTATATACAATGTCTATAGACAGAGAGCTGCCCCTGCCCACACCAGGCTCTGTATATACAATGTCTATAGACAGAGAGCTGCCCCCACCCACACCAGGCTCTGTATGTACAATGTCTATAGACAATGAGAGCTGCCCCCACCCACACCAGGCTCTGTATATACAATGTGCCAGTCATTGCACTGGCTGCACATCCACTACAGAGTACAATATAAAATGATCACTCTCATCCACAAAGATTTGCACCTCCCTGCATCTCCTTCCTTATCTCTGTCCATCGCCCTACATGTGCCCTCTGTTCTACAACGACCTAAGACTGATATTATCTACAATCCAAACCTCCCACTCCTGTCTCCAAGACTTCTCACAAGTTGCACCAATCCTTTGGAATGTACTACCAAGATCAATTCAATTAATTCCCAATACCCAAAGTATTAAGTGGGCCCTAAAAAGCCTTCTCTTTAGATTGGCCTATCACCTCACCTCAACTATCTAACTATTCCCATTCTGCCCTTTTCCACATCCGGCGTCTTGTGTCATCTGTCTGCACCCTCCATGCATTATATAGCACTTTGTAGTTGTACAGATCCCGGCTGGTGACCGGTTCATGCAGCATTAAATAAATCGCCTATTTATTATATTGATGTCTTGACCATATATGATAGTACTTTTTGCCATTTACGTTTTGTGCCTCCCCTATCTCCTCATAGATTGTAAGCTCTTGTGATCAGTGTCGTCAGTACTCTTGTATCCAGGGCCGCACCGTCCATTGGACAGTGTGAGCCCTGTCATTCAGGCGGCAAGAGGCAGGGGGAGCGGCAGTGCAGAAGGGGGCGGCGCCTCATGCACACAGCCTCCCCCTGTCATGGCGCCGGCCGCTCACCGCAGGTAAGCGGCGACCCGGGGAGAGGCACAGAAGGGGCGGCAGCGCTGCCCAGGGTTCAATAGCACCCCCCCCTCCCCCGGTACTCACGGCCGCGGCCGGCAATGACTGCCGCGGCTCAGGTGGCAGAAGGGGCGGCAGTGCTGGGCTCCACTAGCACCCCCCCCCCCCGTAATCGGCTTGGCGCACCCCTGCTTGTATCTGATGAATTTTTTGTTACTCTGTATTGCCTAATACTATTTGTACATGCCCCCTCTGATTTGTAAAGTGCTGCGGAATATGTTTGACGATATAGGAATAAAATTATTATTTGTTGGTGAATAAACTAAGCTCTGGAATTATCCAGCTGCAGTACCACTATGGGCCAAGAGATGGCGATGATTCTATCTGGAAATAAAACAAACTGCTAATAAGACACATATAAATGCCCCAGTCACCATAGTGGTGACCGTTATTATGTTTTTATTTCTGACATCTTCATTGTGCACCTCACAATCATCTGACAATTAGTATCTTTTGGGACATGTGAATATAATCTGACCCCTCTCTATTAGACACAACTGAGAGCTGCTACAAAGATTTGCCGGTGAACGACCCATTATAATGCATTTTGCATAAGTGTAGTGTAGTATATAGGTTGTCCTTGTGTGTATTATATAGGATGTGTCCTGTGTGGTGTAGTATATAGAGGATGTGTCCTGTGTGGTGTATTATATAGAGGATGTGTCCTGTGTGTGTATAATAGGGGATTGTCCTTGTGGTGTATTATATAGAGGATGTGTCCTGTGTGGTGTATTATATAGAGCAGGGGTCTCAAACTCGGCTGGGTTGGTGGGCCGCACATAGAAAAACATTTATATCGGGGGGCCGCATCCCTTGTAAGACTAAGTGATATTTTTAGTAATACCAGAATTTTTTGCTCAATGTAGTAAAGTACAAATCTTGATCCCCTTCTTGTAATAATGTCCCCACCTGTAGTAATGTCCTTTTCTACTGATGTTCCCCATCCTGATCCCTTTTTCTAGTGCTGTCCCCCATCCTGATCCCTTTTCTTAGTGATTTTCCCCCATCCTGATCCCATTTCTTGTGATTTCCCACATTCTGAATCCCCTTTTCTAGTGATGTCCCCATTCTGAACCCCTTTCTTGTGATGTCCCCATCCATCCTGGTCCCCTTTTGTAGTGATGTCCCACTTTCCTGATCCCTTTTCTAGTGATGTCCCCCATCCTAATCCCCTTTTCTAGTCATATCCCCCATCCTGATGCCCTTTTCTAGTAATGTCCCCATCCAGATATCCTTTAGTAGTGATGTCCCCATCCCAATCCCCTTTAGTAGTGATGTCCCCCACCCTGGACCCCTTTTGTAGTGAGGTCCCGCATCCTGGTCCCCTTTTGTACTGATGTCCCCCATCCTGATCTCCTTTTATAGTGATGTCCCCCATCCTGTTTTACCTTCTTTTACATACTCACATACACACTCATTCATACTCATTCACACTCACACACTCTCACACTCTCACACTCTCACACAGAAACCCCCACACACACACATACTCTCTCACACATTCTTACACATCCACACATCCTCATACACACTCACACACTCTCATACACACACTGAAACTCACACACATTTTCTTATACACATATCCTCACTCACATACTCACAACCTCAGCCTCACACACTCACCCTCTCACATACACTCATACTTTTCTCACTTTAATGATGCATTGCTCCAGTGCAGGGAGCCTCCGCAGTCTCCGCTGTACTGACTTCCGGCCTCCGCTGTGCTGTGACTTCCTCCAGCCGCCGCTCAGACAAGCTCTGTTGCTCAGCAAGATCAATGCAATCTGCCAGCCAGAGGCCCGCATATGACATCATATTCCGCCTCAGCTGCGGACCTCTCATTGGCTGGCTGCTTGCATTGATCTTGCTAAGTGGCAGAGCTGGTTAGTGCCGCGGACAGAAGTCATCACACAGCGGGGACTGCAGCGGCTCCCTTCACTGGTGCGATGCATCATTAAGTTGCCCAAGGTGCCGCGGGCCGCATAGTGAAGCCCCAGGGGCCGCATGCGGCCCTCGGGCCGCGAGTTTGAGACCCCTGATATAGAGGATGTGTCCTGTGTGGTGTAGTATATAGAGGATGTGTCCTGTGTGGTGTATTATATAGAGGATGTGTCCTGTGTGGTGTAGTATATAGAGGATGTGTCCCGTGTGGTGTAGTATATAGAGGATGTGTCCCGTGTGGTGTAGTATATAGAGGATGTGTCCCGTGTGGTGTAGTATATAGAGGATGTGTCCCTGTGTGGTGTAGTATATAGAGGATGTGTCCTGTGTGGTGTAGTATATAGAAGGTGTGTCCTGTGTGGTGTAGTATATAGAGGATGTGTCCCGTGTGGTGTAGTATATAGAGAATGTGTCCCGTGTGGTGTAGTATATAGAGAATGTGTCCCGTGGGGAGTAATATATAGAGGATGTGTCCCGTGTGGTGTAGTATATAGAGGATGTGTCCTGTGTGATGTAGTATATAGAGGATGTGTCCTGTGTGGTGTAATATATAGAAGATGTGTCCTGTGTGGTGTAATATATAGAAGATGTGTCCTGGTGGTGTAGTATATAGAAGGTGTGTCCTGTGTGGTGTAGTATATAGAGGAGGTGTCCTGTGTGGGGTAGTATAGAGGATGTGTCCTGTGTAGTGTAGTATATGGAGATGGTCCGTGTGGTGTAGTATAGAGGATGTGTCCCTGTGTGGTGTAGTATATAGGGATGTCCCTGTCGTGTAGTATTAAAGGATGTGTCCTGTGTGGTGTAGTATATAGAGGATGTTCCTGTGTGGTGTAGTATATAGAGGATGTGTCCTGTGTGGTGTAGTATATAGGGAATGTGCCCTGTGTGGTGTAGTATATAAAGGATGTGTCCTGTGTGGTGTAGTATATAGAGGATGTGTCCTGTGTGGTGTAGTATATAGAGGATGTGTCCTGTGTGGTGTAGTATATAGAGGATGTGTCCTGTGTGTGTAGTATATATAAGGATGTGTCCTGTGTGGTGTAGTATATAGAGGAGGTGTCCTGGTAGTTATAGAGGGTGGTCCTGTGTGGTGTAGTGTATAGAGAGTGTGTCCCGTGTGATGTATATTTGCTCTCTATAGCTGGATACATTGTATAACGTCCTCGGTCAGTCTGATCATGATAAGGTTTAGTTCATTTAGGTTGTTTACAATTCATTATATAGACGGAAGGAGCGGTGGTTTCTGTCGTCATCTCCCGGATATAGATTTAGTCTGAGGATATATTTAGAAAGTTTTCTAAGAAACATCGATCCATTAAATGACAAAGAGGCAAAGAAGAAGATTGTTATCATGAATGAGCGAGACGGGATCCTTCCTACAAACGTCTGTGAGAATAAAGAGTCTCAGAAGTTTCCTTTATACGTGGATTAATATTGATGAAATGCAGTCGTCACTGTGTGATGATCACCTGTACGATGTCAAATTTCCTTTCTTTAATCCAAACCTTCACTTGGATTTTTTCCCGTTTCCTTAGTACATTATATACTAAAGTGCAGGGGCATAACTACAATAGGTGCAGGGGTTGCGATCGCACCCGGGCCCTGCCTAGGGGCCCCAAAAGTCCCTTTGCCTATTGAAAAAGACTAATACTATTAAAGATTTCCAATAATTTGGGGCACCAATGGAGCTTCCGCATCGGGGCCCCTGGGCCTGAAGTTACACCACTGCTAAAGTGAACAGTGTCAATACAAACCACAACTTAAAGGAAATAAACCAGCCGGTGCCTTACAGGCTGTGGGATACTGAGTGCAATCAGACCTTTACTTGAATGATTCCATGTTTGATTGAAGAGAAAAGTGTCCTAAAACTCCTGGAAAACAGGGCAGCAGATGACTGATGTGTGCAGCACTGCGTCACTACTTTAGGTTGGGTTTTTCCCTCCCCTGTGGGCATGCCTTTTGGCTGTAAACCAAACCCTCCATCCTCCCTTATCTCTACTTTCAGCTTTGTCAGGCGCCCTGTGTCTGGAGTACAGTGACAGTGCGCAGGAGCCAGAAACTGAATGTAGAGATGAGAGGGAGTTTCTGGCTCCTGTCACTATGCTCCAGACACAGGGCGCCTGACAAAGCTGAAAGTAGAGATGAAGGAGGGTTTGGCTTACAGCTGAAAGTCATGCCCACAGGGGAGGGGGAAAAAAAAAAACAACCTCACATAGTGACACAGCGCTGCACACATCAGTCATCTGCTGCCCTGTTTTACAGGAGTTTTATGACACTTTTCTCTGCAATCAAACATGGAATCATTCAAGTAAAGGTACAATTGCATTCAGTATCCCAGTGGCTTCACTTTATAGCCCTAAATCCTGCGGGTTGCTTCCCTTTAGCCCACAAAAAAACTAACAAAACTCTAAAATGGCAACAGAAAGATAAAACAAATACGCCTTTAGGAAAAAGAAATAGGATAAAATCAAATTAGGAACATTGGTGACATCATTAAGGAGTCAAAGAACATTTTATTGTCTGTAATAACAGTCTAAATAAAGTTGATGAGCTCTTTTTTTTTTTTACTCTTTTTGGTGGTGGAAAGAATGGAAAACTTCCATTGCCCCCTATTGGTCATAGCTGGTACTGTAACCCGTCTTCTATTCCCGACATCCAGCGTTTGTTCCATTTTCACTAATTTCATTCCATCATTATTATTTTCCGTTTATTCTGCACATTTGTTATTTGATAGAACCGCGAGCAGCGACTTCTATAATGGGATGTATACGTCACCCGGTGTGACATTACTGTGAGGCCTATAACATGGACAAGGCTCTGCTGAGGCTCTTTCTGGAACTATGAGCAATACTATAAGGCTGGCTGTATGAGCATTACGATGAGGTTGGCACTATGGGTATTATTATGAGGCTGGCACTATGGTCATTAATACAAGAATGGCACAACGGTCATTACTATGAGGCTGGCTATATGGGCATTACTATGAGGTTGGCACTGATTATTACTATGAGGCTGACACTGATTTTTACTATGAGGATGGCACTACTGGCAGTACTATGAAGCGGGCACTTATAATTACTATGAGGCTGGCACTGATAATTAGAATGAGGCAGGCTCTATGGGTACAACTATGAGGCGGGCACTGATTATTACTATGAGGCTACTACTACTTCACAGCGTGGCTGGCCAGTAAAGGTCTAAAAGAAGAACAAATAATGACATGGCCCCTTGTTCCCCTGATCTGAACTCCATAGAGAACCTGTGGTCCCTCCTAAAATGTGAGATCTGCAGGGAGGGAAAATAACACACCTCTGGGAACAGTGTCTGGGAGGGAAAACAGTACACCTCTGGGGACAGTGTCTGGGAGGGAAAACAGTACAACTCTGGGGACAGTGTCTGGGAGGGAAAACAGTACACCTCTGGGGACAGTGTCTGGGAGGGAAAACAGTACACCTCTGGGGACAGTGTCTGGGAGGGAAAACAGTACACCTCTGGGGACAGTGTCTGGGAGGGAAAACAGTACACCTCTGGGGACAGTGTCTGGAGGCTGTGGTGGCTGCTGCACGCAATGTGGATCGTAAACAGATCAAGCAATGACACAATCTATGGATGGAGGCTGCTGAGTGTCATCATAAAGAAAGGGGGCGATATTGGACACTCATTTTTTGGGGTTTTGTTTTTGCATGTCAGAAATGTTTATTTCTACATTTTGAGCAGTTATATTGGTTTACCTGGTGAAAATAAACAAGTGAGATGGGAATATATTTGGTTTTTATTAAGTTGCCTAATAATTCTGCACAGTAATAGTTACCTGCACACACAGATTCCTCCTAAGAGCCAAATCTAAAACCCCTCCAACCTCCAAAAATATTAAGCTTTGATATTTGAGTCTTTTGGGTGATTGAGAACATAGTTGTTGATCAATAATAAAAATAATCCTCTACAATACAACCTGCCTGATAATTCTGCACACAGTGTATACCGTAGTTGGAGGTAATATGTGCATTTGCACAATTTTTATTGCAAGTTTTTTCTGGTGCTGCTGGCTTTTTTGCTGATATTTGTATTACTATAAGGTTGTCACTATGGCCATTACTATGAGGCTGGCACTATGGGTATTACTGTGAGGCTGGCACTGATCATTACTATGAGGCTGGCACTGATCATTCATTACTATGAGGCTGGCATTTTGGGGACTACAAAGCAGCCGTCCTCTGTGTTTACAACCTGCATCCAAACCTTTTTCTTATCTGCAGGTTTAAGGAGGAAATTAAGTATTTTAGCTTCCACTGTAGTAATCAATCACCCATTGTACAATCAGTTCTTCATGGAAAATCGTACTCAAATTACCACAGTTTTGGCATTAATGGTATTGTTTCTACATCCAATATTTTGTGCTGGTTATTTACACTATATATGATATATTTCTAGATGTTTTTCAGTTACTGAGCTCCAATTCTTTTGCATAAACATACTGTTAAATAGTATAATTCTGACTGCCTAAAGCCACCACTAGGGGGAGCTCCCTGTATACAGAGATACATGATAAGATCCTGTCTGCAGTCACCACTAGGTGGAGCTTCGTGTATACAGACATACATGATAAGTTCCTGTCTGCAATCACCACTAGGGGGAGCTCCCTGTATACAGAGATACATGATAAGATCCTGTCTGAATTCACCACTAGGGGGAGCTCCCTGTATACAGAGATACATGATAAGATCCTGTCTGCAGTCTCCACTAGGGGGAGCTCCCTGTATACAGAGATACATGATAAGATCCTGTCTGCAGCCACCACTAGGGGGAGCTCCCTGTATACAGAGATATATGATAAGATCCTGTCTGCAGCCACCACTAGGGGAGCTCCCTGATATACAGAGATACATGATAAGATTCTGTCTGCAGTCACCACTATTGGGAGCTCCCTGTATACAGAGATACATGATAAGATCCTGTCTGCAGTCACCAATAGGGGAGAGCCCTGTATACAGAGATACATGATACGATTCTGTCTATAGTCCCACTAGGGAGAGCTCCCTGTATACAGAGATACATGATAAGATCCTGTCTGCAGTCACCACTAGGGGAGCTCCCTGTATACAGAGATACATGATAAGATCCTGTCTGCAGTCTCCACTAGGGGAGCTCCCTGTATACAGAGATACATGATAAGATCCTGTCTGCATGCCACCACTAGGGGGAGCTCCCTGTATACAGAGATATATGATAAGATCCTGTCTGCAGCCACCACTAGGGGGAGCTAGGGAGAGTCCCTGTATACAGAGATACATGATAGATTCTGTCTGCAGTCACCACTATGGGAGCTCCCTGTATACAGAGATACATGATAAGATCCTGTCTGCAGTCACCATAGGGGAGCCCTGTATACAGAGATACATGATAAGATCTGTCTATAGTCACCACTAGGGGAGCTCCCTGTATACAGAGATACATGATAAGATCTGTCTGCAGTCACCACTAGGGGGAGCTCCCTGTATACAGAGATACATGATAAGATCCTGTCTGCAGTCTCCACTAGGGGAGCTCCCTGTATACAGAGATACATGATAAGATCCTGTCTGCAGCCACCACTAGGGGGAGCTCCCTGTATACAGAGATATATGATAAGATCCTGTCTGCAGCACCATAGGGGGAGCTCCTGTATACAGAGATACATGATAGATCCTGTCTGCAGTCTCCACTAGGGGAGCTCCCTGTATACAGAGATACATGATAAGATCCTGTCTGCAGCACCACTAGGGGAGCTCCCTGTATACAGAGATAAATGATAAGATCCTGTCTGCAGTCACCAATAGGGGAGAGCCCTGTATACAGAGATACAGATACGATTCTGTTATCACCACTGGGAGCTCCTGTATACGAGATACATTAAGATCCTGTCTGCAGTCACCACTAGGGGAGCTCCCTGTATACAGAGATACATGATAGATCCTGTCTGAGTCACCACTAGGGGAGCTCCCTGTATACAGAGATACATGATAAGATCCTGTCTGCAGTCACCACTAGGGGAGCTCCCTGTATACAGAGATACATGATACGATTCTGTCTATAGTCACCACTAGGGAGAGCTCCCTGTATACAGAGATACATGATAAGATCCTGTCTGCAGTCACCACTAGGGGGAGCTCCCTGTATACAGAGATACATGATACGATTCTGTCTAAGTCACCACTAGGGAGAGCTCCCTGTATACAGAGATACATAAGATCCTGTCTGCAGTCACCACTAGGGGAGCTCCCTGTATACAGAGATACATGATAAGATCCTGTCTGCAGTCACCACTAGGGGGAGCTCCCTGTATACAGAGATACATGATAAGATCCTGTCTGCAGCCACCACTAGGGGGAGCTCCCTGTATACAGAGATACATGATAAGATCCTGTCTGCAGTCACCACTAGGGGGAGCTCCCTGTATACAGAGATACATGATAAGATCCTGTCTGCAGTCACCACTAGGGGGAGCTCCCTGTATACAGAGATACATGATAAGATCCTGTCTGCAGCCACCACTAGGGGGAGCTCCCTGTATACAGAGATACATGATAAGATCCTGTCTGCAGTCACCACTAGGGGGAGCTCCCTGTATACAGAGATACATGATAAGATCCTGTCTGCAGCCACCACTAGGGGAGCTCCCTGTATACAGAGATACATGATAAGATCCTGTCTGCAGTCACCACTAGGGGGAGCTCCCTGTATACAGAGATACATGATAAGATCCTGTCTGCAGCCACCACTAGGGGGAGCTCCTGTATACAGAGATACATGATAAGATCCTGTCTGCAGTCACCACTAGGGGGAGCTCCCTGTATACAGAGATACATGATAAGATCCTGCAGTAATCTTGTCAGCTCCCCCTAGTGGTGGCCAGAATTTATATTATTAATAAACTAAAAGAAGGAAGCAAGCGCAGATAGGGTCTTATCTTTTTAACAATCAGTGGCTGAAGAGCCGTAATGATAACTGCTCACCTGGTCAAGTTGTGTAACACACAACCAGTATGAAAAGCATGTAATGGCGGCTGCTGCTGGACCCACACCTCCACGTGCTATGTGGTCAAATTCCAGAATTTTTCAGGGACAATGTGCCGTCGGTCCGCGCTGCCACAAATAACCTATTAATAATAATAATATTTCTGGCAGCGCGGACCGACGGCACATTGTCCCTGAAAAATTCTAGAATTTATATTATATCCATGTAGGGAATTTATTGTTCTATATCAGAAAAACTGAATTTCTCTGCAGAGATAGATGAAGAAATAAATCAGCACAAAATGATACAAATCAAAATTCTAAATTGTGATAGAGAAGAATGACTATAGTATAAGGATAATACAGTCATCATTTTGGGATCGTTCCTTTAGTGCTTTCATTGTAACCCCTGATTTTGCAGGATTTCCCCCTCTGTGTACAGTCAGTACTTCGGCTTTCTTTCCGCTCTGTGTGTTTGTCTCCTCTGTAATAGTCAGTAATTGGGATTCATTCCCATAAGATCTTTCCTTTGGAATTATCATTTCTGACATTTGCCTTTGATCTGGTTTCTTTGCTGAGTGCAAAAGGGATATAACGTGGGCGGAAGAGAAAAGAGAAAAAACTATCGCTAAATCGCCGAGAGCAACTCCATGAGTGTATCCACCGCCCCCTCATACACCAGAGCCGCAGATACAGGGGATCCCACCGTGGATCTGACACTTTGTTGCAAGAAGTATAATATAACTGTCTGTCAGTCTGTCCCGTTCTGTCTGTCAGTGTATCCCACTCAGTCTGTCAGTCTGTCCCGCTCTGTCTGTCAGTCTGTCCCGCTCTGTCTGTCAGTCTGTCCGGCTCCTCTATCTGTGGATGACATTCAATTGTTCAAATTCCCTTTGAAAAAATAGCAGTAAGTCGCGATGTTGTGTATAGCGGAATCAGAACGTACATTACACATGATTGGATATTCTAATAATCAGTCATTTACATTTAATCTTCGTTTCAGAAATGATCTGAAATGTCCTGAAAGTTTCCGACTATAAAGGTTTTTACCCCAGAGCAGAAGTTATACGATATCCACCATGAAGCCGCCTCACAGGAGTTATCATATAAAGGTTTCACCTCCCAAGAGCTGTAATAACAGACACTGAACACAAGGTGGATAATCTGAGGAGGAATCAAAGAAAACCTGAGCCGTAATGGGAAGCAGAGGGCGCCGTAACAAGTATGGAACAGCAGGAGGCGCTATAACAAGTATGGAACAGCAGGAGGCACTATAACAAGTATGGACAGCAGGAGGTGCTATAACAAGTATGGAACAGCAGGAGGCGCTATAACAAGTATGGATCAGCAGGAGGCGCTATAACAAGTATGGATCAGCAGGAGGTGCTATAACAAGTATGGAACAGCAGGAGGCGCCTAACAAGTATGAACAGCAGGAGGCGCTATAACAAGTATGGATACAGCAGAAGGCGCCTTAACAAGTATGGAACAGCAGGAGGCGCTGTAACAAGTATGGAACAGCAGGAGGCGCTATAACAAGTATGGAACAGCAGGAGGCGCGTTAACAAGTATGACAGCAGGAGGCGCCGTAACACAAGTATGGAACAGCAGAAGGCGCGTATAACAAGTATGGAACAGCAGGAGGGCTAGTAACAAGTATGGAACAGCAGGAGGCGCTATAACAAGTATGGAACAGCAGAAGGCTGCTATAACAAGTATGGAACAGCAGGAGGCGCCTAACAAGTATGGAACAGCAGGAGGCGCGTAAACAAGTATGGAACAGCAGGAGGCGCTATAACAAGTATGGAACAGCAGAGTGCATCAGTAGGAACAGCAGGAGGCGCTAACAAGTATGGAACAGCAGGAGGCGCTGTAACAAGTATGGAACAGCAGGAGGCGCACGTAAGGAACAGCAGGAGGCGCCGTAACAAGTATGGAACAACAGGAGGCGCCTATAACAAGTATGGAATAGCAGGAGGCGCGTTAACAATGTATGGAACAGCAGGAGGCGCCGTAACAAGTATGGAACAGCAGGAGGCGCTCGTAACAAGTATGGAACAGCAGGTGGCGCCTATAACAAGTATGGAGCAGCAGGAGGCGCCGTAACAAGTATGGAACAGCAGGAGGCGCCGTAACAAGTATGGAACAGCAGGGGCGTGTAACAAGTATGGAGCAGCAGGAGGCGCGTTAACAAGTATGGAACAGCAGGAGGCGCATAACAAGTATGGATCAGCAGGAAGCGCTTGTAACAAGTATGGAACAGCAGGAGGGCTATAACAAGTATGGAACAGCAGGAGGCGCTATAACAAGTATGGAATCAGCAGGAGCGCTAACAAGTATGGAACAGCAGGAGGCCTATAACAAGTATGGAACAGCAGGAGGCGCTATAACAAGTATGGATCAGCAGGAGGCGCCTAAACAAGTATGGAACAGCAGGAGGCTGTAACAAGTATGGAACAGCAGGAGGCGCTTAACAAGTATGGAACAGCAGGAGGCGCGTAAACAAGTATCGAACAGCAGGAGGTGCTAACAAGTATGGAACAGCAGGAGGCGCTATAACAAGTATGGAACAGCAGGAGGCGCCGTAACAAGCATCGAACAGCAGGAGGCGCCGTAACAAGTATGGAACAGCAGGAGGCGCTATAACAAGTATGGATCAGCAGGAGGCGCTATAACAAGTATGGAACAGCAGGAGGTGCTATAACAAGTATGGAACAGCAGGAGGCGCCGTAACAAGTATGGAACAGCAGGAGGCGCCGTAACAAGTATGGAACAGCCGGAGGCGCTATAACAAGTATGGAACAGCAGGAGGTGCTATAACAAGTATGGAACAGCAGGAGGCGCTGTAACAAGTATGGAACAGCAGGAGGCGCCGTAACAAGTATGGAACAGCAGGAGGCGCTATAATAAGTATGCAACAGCAGGAGGCACCATAACAAGCATCGAACAGCAGGAGGCGCCATAACAAGCATCAAACAGCAGGAGGCGCTATAACAAGTATGGAACAGCAGGAGGCGCTATAACAAGTATGGAACAGCTGGAGGCGCTATAACGAGTATGGAACAGCAGGAGGCGCTATAACGAGTATGGAACAGCAGGAGGCTCTATAACGAGTATGGAACAGCTGGAGGCGCTATAACGAGTATGGAACAGCAGGAGGCGCTATAACAAGTATGGATCAGCAGGAGGCGCTATAACAAGTATGGAACATCAGGAGGCGCTATAACAAGTATGGATCAGCAGGAGGCGCTATAACAAGTATGGAACAGCAAGAGGCGCTGTAACAAGTATGGAACAGCAGGGGGCGCTGTAACAAGCATCGAACAGCAAGAGGCGCTATAACAAGTATGGAACAGCAGGAGGCGCCATAACAAGTATGGAACAGCAGGAGGCGCCATAACAAGTATGGAACAGCAGGAGGCGCCATAACGAGTAGGAAACAGCAGAAGGCGCCATAACGAGTAGGAAACAGCAGAGGGCGCCATAATGAGTAGGAAACAGCAGAGGGTGCCATAATGAGTATGAAACAGCAGAGGGCGCCATAATGAGTAGGAAACAGCAGAGGGCGCCATAATGAGTAGGAAACAGTAGAGGGCGCCATAATGAGTATGAAACAGCAGAGGGCGCCATAATGAGTATGAAACAGCGGAGGGCGCCATAATGAGTATGAAGCAGCAGGGGGTGCCATAACAAATATGTAACAGCAGGGGGCGTCATAACAAGTATGTAACAGCAGGGGGCATCATAACAAATATGTAACAGCAGAGCATGGAAGTTACTACAAAAATGTAACAGCAGGGGGCGCTAAAAACTGGTCTCTTGAAAACTGCACAGGATTAAGCAAATAGCAGGGCAGTCTTTTAAGAGGAGACGCTGTGATAGAAAACTCAATGGCAAAGTTCACTCACAGAGGTGTTATAGCAAAGTGAATAACTCAGTAACACTCAGGAGGCCTGGGAATGGTAGTCTCTGAAATAACAAGTCCAGAACCAGATGCAGAGCAGATTTACTAAACGGTCCTGTCCACTAAACCGTCCTGTACACTAAACAGTCCTGTGCACTAAACAGTCCTGTACACTAAACAGTCCTGTGCACTAAACAGTCCTGTACACTAAACAGTCCTGTACACTAAACAGTCTGTACATAAACTCCCGTACACTAAACCGTCCTGTACACTAAACGTCCTGTACACTAAACCGTCCTGTACACTAAACAGTCCTGTACACTAAACCGTCCTGTACACTAAACCGTCCTGTACACTAAACCGTCCTGTACACTGAACCGTCCTGTACACTGAACAGTCCTGTACACTAAACCGTCTCCTGTACACTAAACCGTCCCGTACACTGAAACACGTCCCCGTACACTAAAACGTCCCGTACACTAAACCATCCTGTACACTAAACCGTCCTGTACACTAAACAGTCCTGACACAAACCGTCCTGTACACTAAACAGTCCTGTACACTAAACAGTCCTGCACACTAAACAGTCCTGTACACTAACAGTCCGTACACTTAAACAGTCCGTACACTAAACATCCTTACACGCTACTGCATCCTTAATAAATGAGGAATCTACATTTGCTTATTAAGTAACGAACACACGTATCAGGGGCGGACTGGCCCACCAGAGGATCGGGAGAATCCCCGGGGGGCCCCGCACCCTACCCCCCCTGGTGCCTGGTGCTGCCGGACCCCTGGGTGCCTGGTGCTGCTGGTCCCCTGGGTGCCTGTTGGTGCCTGGTGCTACCGGGCCCCTGGGTGCCTGTTGGTGCCTGGTGCTGCCGAGCCCCTGGGTGCCTGTTGGTGCAGGGCCCCTGGGTGCCTGGTGGTGCTGGGTGCCTGGTGCTGCCGGGCCCCTGGGTGCCTGGTGCTGCCGGGGGCCTTGTGCTGCCAGGCCCCTGGTGGTGTCTGGTGCTGCAGGGGTGCCATGGTGCCTGGTGCTGTCGGGGGCCTGGGCGCCTGGTGCTGCCGGGCGTCTGGTGCTGCCGGGCCCCTGGGTGAATGGTGGTGCGGGCACCTGGGTGACGTGCTGCCGGGCCCCCTGGTGCCTGGTGCTGCTGGGCCCTTGGGTGCCTGTTGGTGCAGGTGCCTGGTGCTGCCGGTCCCCTGGGTGCCTCGTGGTGCCGGGTGCCTGTTGGTGCCTGGTGCTATCGGGCCCCTGGGTGCCTTGTTGGTGCTGGGCGCACCCTGGGTGTGGTGCCTGGGTCGTGACGCCGGGCCCCTGGGTGCCTGGTGGTGTCGGGCCCCTGGGTGCCTGGTGGTGCCGGGCCCCTGGGTGCCTGGTGCTGCCGGGCCCTGGGTGCCTGGTGCTGCCGGGGGCTTGTGCTGCCAGGCCCCTGGTGGTGTCTGGTGCTGCGGGGTGCCATGGTGCCTGGTGCAGTCGGGGTGCCATGGTGCCTGGTGCAGTCGGGGGCCTGGGCGCCTGGTGCTGCCGGGCGTCTGGGCTGCCGGGCCCCTGGTGGTTCCTGGGGCTGCCGGGCCCCTGGTGGTTCCTGGGGCTGCCGGGCCCCTGGTGGTGCCTGGCGCTGATGGGGGCCTAGTGGTGTTGTTGAGGGTCTCAGTTCAATCACAAGTCCACCAGCCACTCCTAATTATATATATACTAGTAAAAAGGCCCGATGCTGTCGAATCGGGAGTGGGGTGACATAAAGATGGGGGGCGGGCAGTTTGGCATTGGGGACAGCAGCTGTGACTTGACCCTGTGAGGTGTCAGCAGGGGCAGTGTGGGGAGTGAGGGCATGTGGAGGGGTAAGAGGGGTGAGCAGGGGCAGTGTGGGGAGGTGAAAGGGATAAACAGCGGCAGTGTGGGGTGAGTGGGGGCATGAGCAGGGGCAGTGTGGGTGATTGGGGGGGGGGGTAAGCAGGGGCAGTGTGGGTGATTGTGGGCAGTTGGGGGGGGGGCGTGAGAGGGGTAAGGAGTGATGAGATACGGGGGGTAAGAGGAGTGGGCCGGGGCAGTGTGGGTGAGTGTGGGGTAATCAGGGGCAGTATGGGTGATTGTGGGCAGTTGGGGGGGGGGGGGCGAGAGGGGTAAGGAGTGATGAGATGGGGGGGGGGGGTTAGAGGGGTGAGCAGGGGCAGTGTGGCTGAGTGGGGGGTAATCAGGGGCAGTGTGGGTGATTGTGGTAATTTGGGGGGGGGTGAGAGGGGTAAGCAAGGGTGTATGGGTGAGTGGGGGGGGTGAGTGTGGGCAGTGTGGGGTAATCAGGGGCAGTGTGAGGAGTGAGTGAGGGCATGGGGGGGGGGAAGAGGAGTGAGCAGGGGCAGTGTGGGTGAGTTGGGAGGGCTATGGAGGGTGAGTGTGGGTGAGCAGGGGCAGTGTGGGTGATTGGGGTGTAATGAGGGGCAGTGTTGCAGATGTTAGCCCCGCTGCCCTTGTAACGTTAGTTGAGGAGGGGGGGTGGTGGTAGCAGACTGCAGGCCGCCGGGCCTGCAGGCTGCAATGAGAGTGCGCTGGTGGCGGTGGCATCAGAGCGAGGGCCGCAGCGGCGGGCAGCTTGTGTGATGAAGGGGGCCGCAGATGCTGGCGGCGGCCCCTTCAGTAATAGGGCTCCCCCGGGCTGCGGCGGGCCTGGAGGGTGACTGAGAGTGCGGTGTGTGTGATGAAGGGGGCCGCAGATGGTGGCGGCGGCGGCCCCTTCTGTAATGTGGCTTACCGTGGCTTTGGCGGGCGGCGGGCCTGGAGGCTGGAAAGAGAGTGCGGCGGCAGGCGGCATCAGAGCGGTGGAGGCAGGAGCGTGTGGGGGTGTGCGGTGACGGGAGCCTGCAGGGAGCTGCAGGCAGCGGCATGGGTGTCGTAATATGGCGGCGCTTCCGGGGTAGGCATAATCAGCAGTTTTGCGCACGCGCCCTTGTTCCATAGCGGCACAGTGGCCGGAAGCCGAAACTGCCGATTATGTATAGAGATAGGCAATTGTACACGTCTGCACACTGCAAGTAAATGATACGGACACCAGAGCCGTCTCAAGCCTTACTCATGCCTACGCCAAATGGGATTAAACACTGCGCAAGCGTTTATTGAAACACACATTTTTATACAGAAAGCAAGAGGTGTGTTAGAATTCTAGAACTTTCTACAAAGTGATCATCTCCTAATTGGTCAATTCTTATCAAATTATTCTAATATCTAAATTCCTCCCTTAATGGATTGGCTTATATCTCAGATATATTTATGGAGCGTGGGCACCATCTAGTGTATAACAGACAGCATGACAACATAACATTTCCAAATTACAATATATATAGTTTAGAGAAGAGTTGAGATATTTTTAACCCTATATAAACATTTCATGTCTTTCCATCCTCAACAGCGTCTGGTGTTGCCGAGGGTCTGGGTGCCTGGTGCTGCCGGACCTATGGGTGCCTGGTGATGTGGGCCCCTGTGTGCCTGGTGCTGTGGTGCCGGGTGCCTGGTGCTGCCTGATGCCTGGTGCTGCCAAGTGCCTGGCAGTGCTGGGTGCCTGGTGCTGCCGGGTGCCGCTGTGTGCCAGAGGCTGGGAGGCGCAGAGGAAGAAGCTGCCGGGTACCTGGTGCCGGAGACGGGAGCCACAGAGGAAGAAGCTGCCGGGTGCCTGGCACCAGAGGCCGGAAGCCGCAGAGGAAGAAGCTGCCTGGTGCCAGTGACCGGGAGCCGCAGAGGAAGAAGCTACTAGGTGCCTGGTGCCGGTGACCGGGAGCCGCAGAGGAAGAAGCTGCTGGGTCCCGGTACCTGGTGCTGGATACTGGGAGCCACAGAGGAAGAAGCTTCCAGGGGCCTGCTGCCTGCTGCCTGGTACCTGGTGCCGGTGAGCGGGAGACTAGGAGCTGCAGAGGAAGAAACTTCCTGGTGCCCAGTACCTGGTGCCAGCAAGTGGGAGATCGGGAGCCGCAGAGGAAGAAGCTGCCGAAATCAGTAGTGTGGAGTCAGGTAAGGCGCTGATACAACCGAAGATGATAGCCTGGGGGGGACAGAGTGGGATGGATGGATGAATGGGTCGGCCTAGAAGAGGGGGAAGAATTTGATAGATGGATGGATGGGGCAGCCTGGAAGAAGGGGCAGAATGGGATGGATGAGTGGGGGGGGCGTCATGGAAAAGGGGAGAGAACAGGATGGATAGATGGATGGGGGCAGCATAGAGAAGGGTGAGAATGGGTTGGATGGACGGGGGGGCGGCCTGAAAAAGGAGGGAGTGGATGGATGGGGTAGAAGGTACGTGGATGGTTTGGTGGATGGGGGAGAAGGTGCTTGGATGAATGGGGAGGAGAAGCTATATGGAACGTGGGGGGGGAGAAGCTACATGTATTACCTATACACACACTGACACCATATACAGAGTTCCTGTGTATAATGTCAATGGTGATCATTGCATTACCTGTACATTGACACTATATACAGAGCTTCTGTGTATAATGTCACTGGTGATGACTGTATAACTTTGTACACTATATATAGAACACCTGTGTATAATGTCACCGGTGATAACTGTATTACCTGTACACTGACACTATATACATAACTCCTGTGTATAATGTCACTGGTGATCACTGTAGTGTAGACTGACCCAATATACAGAGATTTTTTACATTTTTATTAATTTACTATTATTTGTCACTGTGGTGGCATTATGTGCTTTGGTCATGACATGACAGTATTTATCCCTTGTATGTGGCATTATTCGGTCACTATGTGGTGGTAATATGTGGTCTCATGATGTGGCAGTATTTATACCTTGTATGTGGTAGCATTTGATCACTATGTGGTGGTATTATGTGCTTTGGTCATGGTGTGACTGTATTTGTGCCTTGTATGTGGCATCATTTGGGCACTATATGGTGGTAATATATGATCTGGTCATGGCATGGTGGTATTTCTGCCTTCTATCTGGTATTATTGGTCTTGGTAGAGTGGATTGTGGTCGGTCATTTGTTTTATCTGATATCAATAAGTGGAAACTTCTTTATTTCCAATAGATATTAAATACTTGGATGCTTAACCCATTGCCGTCTTGAGACACAGCAGCAGAGATGCAGTTAGGCAGGGTTCACATTTGCGCGCGATGAGCACTGTGAACGCAGCATACCTGAGCGCAGCAAAATGCAGGCACTATGCGCTCCTATGTTTAACATAGGAACGCATAGTGCCTGTGTGTACCTGCGCTCAGCTGCGTTTGCGTTCGGCTGCGCAAAATTTATGCACATGCCGAATGCAAAATGTTGCATTTTTTGTGCGTAGCTGTGTGCTTGCTTTATATGCATGCAGACAGCCGCGCACAAAAAATGAATGAAAGTGAATCTGTGTGCACAAACACTGTGGAAGATGTCCTCCTCCAAGGTCATCTACAGGTGATCTACTTTTCTCTTTTTTCGTCTTTTCTCTTCCTTCTTTCCTCTTCTTTCTTCTTCTTTCTTCTTCTTTCTTCTTCTTTCTTCTTCTTTCGTCTTCTTTCTTCTTCTTTCGTCTTCTTTCTTCTTCTTTCCTCTTCTTTCGTCTTCTTCTTTCCTCTTCTTTCTCTTCTTTCTCTTCTTTTCTCTCTTCTTTCTTATTGTTCTGTCATCTCCTTTCTTCCTCCCTGCCGCTGCTGCCGCTGGTTTAAAATAGCTGGCGGGAAAGCCAGCGGTGAACCCCAGTAATTCAAATGATCAGCATCAGTGGGGCGGGAAAGCCGGCGGTGAAGACTTTTCACCGCTGGCTTACCCGCCGGCTATTTTAAACCAGCGGCGGGAGGAAGAGATCAGCGGAGGCGGCTGGGAGGAGATCTCCGCCGCTGATTCGGTGGCCGGGCACACTCACAGTAACATTTCATGTGAACGCATGCGGACAATCTCCGCTGCGTTCACATGAAAGTGTTTGCGTTCGGCACTGCGTATGGGTAAGTGCTGCATATGCTGCACTGCCAAACGCAGATGTGAAGCCTGCCTTACAGAGGTTCGCCAGTGAAAGCAAGTTGAGCATTTGGTGAGATTTTCACCTCAGTATTTATAAGACAAAACCAGGAGAGGGTGAGAAATGCAGAGACATCACCTCTGATTGCTCCACTCCTGGTTTTGTCTTACAATGACTGAGGTAAAAAACTCACCAAATGCTCAAAGCTCCACATTCTTCTGATGGTGCGGATTCCACCAATAAATAAGTGATCCTTCCTAACCTGTGCATCGCTGAGAACTTGTTTTCATCAAAAAATCCCTTTAATGCAAACTCCAGTAATGGTACATTGCAGTAATGGTGAGCGCACAATGATGTGCAGGGACCACCTGTGTTTTACAGTCCACGCTCCACTATAATGGCCACTTTACACGCAGCTACAGGTAACAGGTTGTCCACAGGTAACTTACTGGTTGCAGTGAAATCATGGAGACAATGTTCTATCTTGTTGCTGTGTACAAATGGAATAATGTCTCCATGATTTCACTGCAGCCGGTAAGTTACCTGTGGAAAACCTGTTACCTGTAGCTGCGTGTAAAGTGGCCATTATACAGTTAGGGCCAGAAATATTTGGACAGTGACACAAGTTGTGTTATTTTAGCTGTTTACAAAAACATGTTCAGAAATACAAGTATATATATAATATGGGCTGAAAGTGCACACTCCCAGCTGCAATATGAGAGTTTCCACATCCAAATCGGAGAAAGGGTTTAGGAATCATAGCTCTGTAATGCATAGCCTCCTCTTTTTCAAGGGACCAAAAGTAATTGGACAATGGACTCTAAGGGCTGCAATTAACTCTGAAGGCGTCTCCCTCGTTAACCTGTAATCAATGAAGTAGTTAAAAGGTCAGGGGTGGATTCCAGGTGTGTGGTTTTGCATTTGGAAGCTGTTGCTGTGACCAGACAACATGCGGTCAAAGGAACTCTCAATTGAGGTGAAGCAGAACATCCTGAGGCTGAAAAAAAAGAAAAAATCCATCAGAGAGATAGAAGACATGCTTGGAGTAGCAAAATCAACAGTTGGGTGCATTCTGAGAAAAAAAGAATTGACTGGTGAGCTTGGGAACTGTAAAAGGGCTGGGCGTCCACGGATGACAACAGTGGTGGATGATCGCCGCATACTTTATTTGGTGAAGAAGAACCCGTTCACAACATCAACTGAAGTCCAGAACACTCTCAGTGAAGTAGGTGTATCTGTCTCTAAGTCAACAGTAAAGAGAAGACTCCATGACAGTAAATACAAAGGGTTCACATCTAGATGCAAACCATTCATCAATTCCAAAAATAGACAGGCCAGAGTTACATTTGCTGAAAAACACCTCAAGAAGCCGCTCAGTTCTGGAAAAGTATTCTATGGACAGATGAGACAAAGATCAACCTGTGCCAGAATGATGGGAAGAAAAAAGTTTGGAGAAGAAAGGGAACGGCACATGATCCAAGGCACACCACATCCTCTGTAAAACATGGTGGAGGCAACGTGATGGCATGGGCATGCATGGCTTTCAATGGCACTGGGTCACTTGTGTTATTGATGACATAACAGCAGACAAGAGTAGCCGGATGAATTCTGAAGTGTACCGGGATATACTTTCAGCCCAGATTCAGCCAAATGCTGCAAAGCTGATTGGACGGCGCTTCATAGTACAGATGGACAATGACCCCAAGCATACAGCCAAAGCTACCCAGGAGTTCATGAGTGCAAAAAAGTGGAACATCCTGCAATGGCCAAGTCAATCACCAGATCTTAACCCAATTGAGCATGCATTTCACTTGCTCAAATCCAGACTTAAGACGGAAAGACCCACAAACAAGCAAGACCTGAAGGCTGCGGCTGTAAAGGCCTGGCAAAGCATTAAGAAGGAGGAAACCCAGCGTTTGGTGATGTCCATGGGTTCCAGACTTAAGGCAGTGATTGCCTCCAAAGGATTCGCAACAAAATATTGAAAATAAAAATATTTTGTTTGGGTTATGTTTATTTGTCCAATTACTTTTGACCTCCTAAAATGTGGAGTGTTTGTAAAGAAATGTGTACAATTCCTACATTTTCTATCAGATATTTTTGTTCAACCCTTCAAATTAAACGTTACAATCTGCACTTGAATTCTGTTGTAGAGGTTTCATTTCAAATCCAATGTGGTGGCATGCAGAGCCCAACTCGCCAAAATTGTGTCACTGTCCAAATATTTCTGGCCCTAACTGTAGGTATAACGTATAACAGGTATTTGCATATAGCTGAAAAATGGGCGGGCCCGGGTGGGCAGACCCAGGGGTCAATTTTCCTGGTGGGCCCCAGACACCCCAGTCCGGTGCTGCACGGTATGCAGGAGGAGGAGGATCAAGCTTGAGATGCAGCAAAGGCTGAAATCCTGGCAGAATACTCTAGCAGAGGACTAATAAACGGACTGGGGTTTATAAAGGCCGGGAGACAAAACACATGGAGAGGAATGAAGCAGAGGATGCCATCTTGGAATTGGCCAAAATTGCACAAAACGCCATCAGAAGATCCGGAGCCGTAACACAGCCCTTCTCCGGCAGCTCTGGGGTGTTTGCTTACAATGTAGCTCCTATCAGTTGAGACATAGATCTTGGGAGCTGTGATTCTTCAGACGGCAGTTCATCTTGACACATTACTTAGGTTGCTGTTTGAATTATATGATGGGGCCATTTTATCCAATTCTTGAGGAAACCCCTTCAAATGCCTAGTTTGGTGCTTTGGAGAAGTATTTTGTCTCGTAAAGAGATCCGCTAATTATAGAGTCTACGTGCATACAAGAGTTTCTTCAAGCAGTCAAAGACTTTTCTAGTGGAAACCACTTCAGAAAACAATCCTTATTTGGACACTTTTTAGAGTTTTGGAAAATATTTTTTTTTCCTGAAAGTGTTAATTTTTGCTACATTCTGATTGATATGCAGATTAGCTCTGTCACAGAAGGAAAGAAAGAAGTACCCCCTAGGAAGGGCAACATGATAGGACAGGGACAAGTAGCATCTAGGAAGGGCAACATGATAGGACAGGGACAAGTAGCATCTAGGAAGGGCAACATGATAGGACAGGGACAAGTAGCATCTAGGAAGGGCAACATGATAGGACAGGGACAAGTAGCATCTAGGAAGGGCAACATGATAGGACAGGGACAAGTAGCATCTAGGAAGGGCAACATGATAGGACAGGGACAAGTAGCATCTAGGAAGGGCAAGGTGATAGGACAGGGACAAGTACCACCTAGGAAGGGCAACATGATAGGACAGGGACAAGTATCACCTAGGAAGGGCAACATGATAGGACAGGGACAAGTACCACCTAGGAAGGGTAATGTGATAGGACAGGGACAAGTATCACCTAGGAAGGGCAACGTGATAGGACAGGGACAAGTACCACCTAGGAAGGGTAATGTGATAGGACAGGGACAAGTATCACCTAGGAAGGGCAACGTGATAGGACAGGGACAAGTACCACCTAGGAAGGGTAATGTGATAGGACAGGGACAAGTATCACCTAGGAAGGGCAACGTGATAGGACAGGGACAATAAGGAAATGTAAAAACTTGATAAGTGCAAACCAAAGTAAAATAAACCTAAAGATAAAACATTCATCAACATTTGGACAGGACCTGACCGGCTGTGGTTCAGTAGGAAAGTAATGTGACCATGCAGGCATGACATTTGGCTTATGATGTCATATACTGAGCGTGTGACCGTGGCCTTAGCGGCATTGTGCTATGGGAGCCTGTGCAGTGTATGATCCACCACCCTCCCAGCAGTACCTCTGCTGCAGCGCTGCTTGTTCAGGTTGGCTGCTGGACACCAGCACAAGCTCCCCACATGTCCATCATGCACACCATCTCCTCTGACTAATGTATCAGATTTGGTTGTAGATCTGTCCTTCTTCGCCCATTTCACCATCTTCAGATGATAATGTGCCTTTTCCCGGCACAGGGCGGGTCTGCGTCCCAAACACGTCTTCCGCCATCTCTTACCTTGATGCCTTCTGTGGGTTCTGGAATGTTCGGGATGTTTCATATTCTAGGAGCTCATAAAGAAACCTCACGATGCTTTTGTGCTTTTGGCTCTTAATGGTGAAGCTGATCGTCAGTTTCGTGGCCAAGGCCGGTGGACATCGCGCCCATTATAGAGGGTAAAACAAAGGTCTCTGCTTTCAGCATCTACGTACAGGAATAAACAGCGACACATTGTACCGAGAGCCAAAGAGATAAAGGCAGCTGTCGTCATTGTGATAGACAAGATCAGTGTACAGAAATATCTCAAGGACTTCCAATAGATTGTTCCTATGAATAACCAATGATACGCGGAGGCTTGAGAGCAATATGTGCATGTCGTACACTGAGGAGAAACGCTATTTAAAGAATTGTTTCCACATCAGGGTCATAAAAATTAACAATTACCTGCACTGGAATGAACATAAAGTGAACCCCATTGAGAAAGGGAAATGTTCTTGAATTGCATACTTTCGCTCCAAGGGGGCAGTATTCTACACGACTGATGTAACGTTCTCTTATAGACTAGTAACAGGCTGTCACCCATGGTCAGTTGGGGGAACAGTGGTCAGACACTTTCATTGGTCTTTGTAGTGTTGGATGTTGCAGGGCGGTAATCCCCCGGAACGCCACATGAAAATGGTGGTCCTGGCGGGGTGCGTGCACTTGGGTGGTGTAAGCCAACTTTAGTCTGTCTTGACCCATTACCTCTAAGGCGCAGGGCCTGACCACTAAAGTCCCATCCTCTGAACCCTCTCTGCTTTGGGACACCTCGTCGGACAATCGGCCTCTAACTCCGACGGCGCCTCTCGGCCTATGTCTCAGACAGTGCACACTCTAGAATCACACTATCTCGCTTTGGTCTTCTTGCTCCAGTTGCTACGAGTCGCTCACTGCACGTGTGGCGCCCCTGCAGTTTGGTTGCCACAAATGGTATATCTCTTTAACATCGTTTGTAACGCCGTGTCTGGGAAGAATTGGAGCTCCGTCGGCTGGAAGTCCGAAGCATTCACACACAACCTGAACTTCAGTCTGGAAGCAGAGCACTGATGGGCCGGGCTTACGCTGTGAACTGTTTCTGGTTGGAGAGAGGGATAAGTGACATGGAGTAAGGTAAAGGAGAAGGTCCTGTCTGGAGAGAGCTGGGAAGCTCACCAGAAGGGCCAGCAGCAGAACAGGGTTCCAGGCCCTAGGTTGCTAGACTTTCAAGGTCCCGTGACAGAAACTGGAGGCTGCTGCGTTTTATTCCCAGTAGATAGAGGAGCAAGACCTTCTGGGGTACAGTGATACAAAGGGCCAGAGAACTGTTGGAAGATACAGCTACTCACAGGGTCCGCGTTACCTGCCTGGCTGGAGGTAACCCACAGCAACTACAAGGGAGTAAAGAGATAGCTCAAATGAACCTAGAAACCTCAACAAGAACAAGTCAGTGTGTAGGCCACTGTAATCACCCAGCAGAGCGGACTACAGTTCTTCCCAGACTGGCTGGACCACAGTGTGGTGGTGTTGGTAATCCCTGGATTTGCTGCAACATCTTCAATCAAAGGTAAAGAGCAAAGAGACTGACTCATCAGCCTCCTTTCCCTCTACACCCAACCCCACCACTACTCCCATCATCATCATCACCCAGGAAGCCAGCCCTGGTTTGGAAGGGTTCACCACCTTCTCAGCCATTACAACTATCTCAGGGATTCCTTCATCTACTGGCTGGAAATCCCAACTGGCCACACAAACACTGGGCACAGCCACCATGATCTTAACCCCTGCCCAGCTGCTGTGTACCCCAGCCCTTAGTGCTCAACACATGAGGCCTTGATGACCTCTCTGACCATAGGTCTGCTCAATCACAAGCAGGCCCCTTTGTGAAATAATACAGGAAACCTCACACTCTATAGAGAATAACCCTTCCCATTGTGGGCTAATACCAACACTTGACTATTACTTTATTACTTCCCACCAGTGCGGCAAATACTGATAACATTATACATACAACACATTACATGACATCATACAGCACATTATACACTAATTACAAGGACACAAAACACAAACCACATGACAATACAACAGTGTGATTGGTGTCTTCAGAGAGGAAAGCGACTGCCAGTCAGCCTCCTTACATTCCTCCCTTCTTGACAATGGTCGTCCTCGACCATTCTACAACCTGCAAGACACCAATGCAACACCACATAATACATTAATAACAGCAGTCTCTTTTCAGAGGGCAGGTGATGGCTTCTCCTCCCGGGTGGCTGGTTAGGACCTCAGAATCAAAAAGTTCAAGTTCATATTAACAGGGGTCCGCAGTCCAACACAATAGTGGCCCTTCGTGTCCAAGGGCACAGTCCAAAGTCCCTGGCCTGGCTCCGAACATCAGATCGTCCATCCCTCCTTTCCTCCCCAACAATAGTCATTAGGACTAGGGCACAGCTCGTCAAGAGACATAGTCCATGAGGGGCAAAATTCCAAAATGGGCAAAATCCACTGCTGGTTGGGTAAAGTCCATAATGAAGAGTAGACAGCCCATTCACGGCTGCAAAGTCCTCCGATCCAGCAGAGGGGTGAGCAACCTGTGCAAACAAACATAGAGAGGGGCAATAAAACAAGATCAATCAAGAAGTCCAGGATTTGAAGTTACTCAGTGACTCTGGGAATTGTCCCCGATCAAGGGTGGAACCAGCACACCAGCATAGCACAGCCATTCTGACATCCCTGTATTTTCATTTGGTAGAGCCACTGCCTCTTCCTATACCGACTCAGGACACACCTCCCACCAGTTGTCTGTGGCACCCCTGCAGGGGAATGCCACAGGGTCCACCGGTGCAAGGAGGGAATTACACCTTGGTTCAAACAGCACACCGAGGGGTGCATCAAGCCCCCCTGCCGCCTGAGCCACACAGTGTGGAGCAGGGGGCGGGATTTGGGGGGGTGCTGTCAGTAGCTAGCACCGCCGCCCCTGCAGCCGCAAGTGAGGACTGGGGGGGAAGAGGTTGCTATCTGCGCCGCCGCCGCGCCACAGGTCTCTCTATGCAGCATGGGGAGAGGCTGTGTCTTACCGCAGCTGGCGGCGCCTGTTGAGCAGGAAGACGCTGTATGGATATGGCGCTGCCCCCTTCTGCAGAGCCGCTCCCCCTGCCAGCTTGCCGCCTGAGTTAAAAAGCTCACACTGTCCAATGGACGGTGCGGCCCTGGGCACACCACACCTTCCACCCCAGACCTGAAGGGGGAGCTCTACTGGCTGCCTTAAGTCAGTTCCCCTTTAAAACATCCAGGCCTGAGGGGAGGAGTTAGTCAGTCCCAAGAGTGAGTCCCAGTAGAGAGTCTGAGGAGAGAGCTGGAGTGAGGAGCTGGTCGCTGGGAAGGATCCAGGCCCAGGACCAGGGACCACTGACCGCTGTGTTGCACCCTAGGGAAAAGGTCGGAGGCCAGTGGAGAGAAGGGAATCAAGAAACCATTTACGGTCTCCCTAGTGTACACCCGGACACCGGAGTCCAACACTCCCAGCATTCATTGTAACAGCAAAACCCCGGGAGAACCAGGAGGAGTTAACCCCTGAAGTAAGACAAGTAAGAGACGCTAAAACTGACCAAGTACGGGACCAGGGGCCATAGGAGAAACAGGGACCCCGCAGAAGGACCTCATTGTCAGTTTAGGACAAAGCCCCGAGAGGGAGAAGGAGCGGCGAGTCCAGTCACAGGCAGGAGTTACCCCAAACCACGGAGCACAGACACAGAGGAGGCCTCATAACTTTCTAAGGTGGAAGTCCCAAGTTGCACCGGGGACCTGGTTATTTCTCTGGACTGTACCTGTTACTCGTCATCAGTAAAAGGTACCGAAACAGCGATCACTGTGTGTGTGTGTGCCTGCTTACCCGCCGCAATTCACCGCCTTGTCTGCAGAGACGCGACTACTACTCCCCTCATCCATCCCCGCTGCCCTGAGGTAACGCTTCACCTGTGGGGGGCTGTACCACACTCTGCTGCACCCACCATCACCTCAGCGGCTGGCTGCAGCGCTGGTATACCCGTTAGCAGGTACCATAGGTGGCGTCACGTTACCAATCCCCTTATCCCCCACCATTCCCCGCCATTGAGGGTCCAGGGCAAGGGACCAGGGACCGACCAGCCGTGATTCCCCATCAAAGCCACCATCAGTCCCGGTAGTCGAGTACCCCCTACCCTGTCGACCGCCTCATGTCCATTTCTTCCATGACAGAAGTGGACTCGGGGCGCCATGCGCCTGCGTTCCCAAATGTTTGTGTATGGTAAAAGATTTCCCTGGCATGACCTGAACCATGACCGGACCGGTAGCCTCCAATGGGCAGAGGAATATCACTCTTTCTGTTCCCAGCGGAGGGACAGACTCACTCCAGCATTTCACACATAGAACAGACCTCAAATTGCTCTTGAAACCCAACCATCTCCATGTCCTCCTCACCCTTCTCGGCTCCCAGACTCGATTGGTGAGGTTGGCAGCTGCCACTCCGCCAATCATAGCTCTGCTCCTTTCTGTCTGAACTTCTCTGGCGCTGTCCCGTGAGCCTCTCGGCAGCCGGTTGCCGGTCGGGGTGGGGTCTTCTTTGGCTGTCGTCCTGTTTTCTACAGGTCTCCTTCTATTCAAGACTCATTCATCAACGGGCTGAACATCCCTTTCGATTCCATCCGACGGGGAAGACGCTATTCAACATGGGCCGCCATTTCCAGGTCTGCCTCACCCTCCTATAGGCGTAGCCTCTTTGGGGCTGGACTGATCTTTGTGCACTTTAGTTTCTTCAATGCCCATGATGGGCGGACTTCTTTTTCGGAACTGCGCCATCATCCGCCATCTTAGACGCTATGCTGAGAGCCGTCTTTGACCCTATAACAGACGTAGTCTCTATCATAATATGTGCCTACACCCCAACATTCGGATCTTCCATTAGCAAGTTTTGATCCTGCCGACTATGCCACGTGGCAGTCACAAGGACGGATTTGACTTTGGAGGCCTTAGCACAGTACATGAAAATTGTGGTCCTGGCTGGGTGCATGGACTTATGTCGTGTTGGCCGTTCATCTGCACAAGCTGCATGTTGACGTTGCCTTTGGTTGACTAGGACCAAGAAAGCATTCACTGACACGTTTCTGCCGCTACCTGGAAGGGGCACATGGGGTATGACCAGTATGGCATGAATAGAGCCGCATGCTTGTTACGCTTACATAGGTAAGCGTTCAAGAGTGGACCCACTGGGCCTCAGCACCCAGCTGACACAGAGTGGCTTGACTTCGGTTTCTGACCTAGTCTTCACCGGAGCCTCTGATGGTGAGGGTGTGGAGCTGCAGGAAGAAACCGGGAGCCACTCTGAAGACTGTGTGGCACCCCGCAACGAGTGCGTCACAGGAGGGTATTGCAGCCATAAATGCAGCAGCAATATTCTCTGACCCAGCAGTTATGTGGTTAACTCAGAGATCCATACCCTGCATGCTTCACTTAGCATAGAGGGCCAATCAAGGTCCTGGTGGGCGGAGTGCAAGGGTAGTGTGTAGTGGAAAGTTTAGTCCAGCTTAGAGAGTTCTAGTCTCGGGTCTGGAGAAGCAACAGCAACTTAGAAGACCTCTGCAGACTCCCAGCTCTGCAACCTAGGAGAGGGGGTTGCACAGTCGGTGCAGCCCCCTGGCCACCTTCTACCGGCCATCTCCTCACTCTCACCACGGTTGAGCACCATTACTCCCGGTGCATTACCAACCGAACTTGGGCATCAACATGCGGATTCAAAACTACCCCGCGCCCTTATACAGCCGGTTTGCTGGTACCGAAGATAGCAGCAGTTCAGCTCTGCTATGCGAACCAGAAGCGTGGAGGAGCAGCTTTACAGGAGCACCCCACCACCGCCAAATCCAGTCGTCTAGCCAGCGGTGTACCCACTGAGGGACCCAAGGCTCCCCAAAACATCCAGAACGTACATCATGGATAGGGCATTCAAGCAGCCTCCCTGTACCCGACCTGGTATTCCTGGGCGACAACGGCAACCTACTTAGATAGAATGGAGGAACACCGCGGATCTCTGAGGGACACCATCACTGCTGAGTCCACCCGGTCTGCTACTCACAACTGTATACCATGTACTGCCTGCTGGTTACAGTAAATTACCCGTTACAGAGACTTACAGTGTCCGCGCTTCCTTATGACTACGTCCGTCCGCACACAAGGTAACTGGAGCTGCCGCACAACATCTTAAGCAGCTCCAGCCTCCGGGGATCACCGCTCAGCCTGTGGGGAGCGTTCCATCTTGCTGCTATCCATCCCCCGGAGGCCCCGCAGCGTCGGTAAGACTTACCGAACTACTCATAGGTGGCGTCACGAAACAATTAACCCCTTAATCTGTTCCCACAAGACGTCTTCAAGCTTTTGATCCGCACTCAACCGGGCCCCACTACCGGCAGGCGCGGTCCACCCATGACAAGGAGGAAGGAGCTACTGCCTGTCTAAACCGGAGTCCCGGCCACGGTGAGTCAGAATTTGGCGTCACGAACAGGATACGAGCAGGCCCGTTCCCTAACGGGTATCATGTGCTTTAAAATGACTTCAATGTCTGCAATTTGGACTTTGTTCGTCCCTAAAAGAACTTTTCCCGCCTTTTCACCATTGGGCCAAGATGGCGCCCAAGATGGCGTCCCCGCCATGAGGATCCGCCACGTGCAAGCCCAGGAGTGAGCCACCGCCCCTCATCGTGGGAGGGCTAAAGGCAAAGGCGCCAAACTCTTTGTCCGCCCTGATTGCTCGAATCAACCATGGGGGCGGACCCCAAAGACTTTTCCCACAATTGGACTACAAAAGCCCAGAGGAAATGGGAGTGTCAGACAGACCGTTCTTCACCAGCTCTTCACCAGTACAGCTACCGGGTAGAGACGGGTGTGGCTCCTCCAAGAAACATGGCCAGCTTAAAACTGAGAGACCTGATGCAAGAAGTGGAAGCCGAGGCCAGAGCAGCAATAGGCCATCCGGGTCCGGGTCCCGTCCTCAATATCAACGGCAGCCCCGACTTCTGGCAAGAAGCTCTCCAAGACCTCCGGGTACGGCTCCTAGAAACCGTTGAATGGACCATCCGCAGTTGGAGCGCGAGCTTGGGCAGCAGACTACATCGTGCGATGCAGCAGATCCGCTCGGGTGCAACCACTCCAGGGCCGGACGACATCTCGAGTTTCAGCACCGCCTCGCCCACGCCGACCACTTGTCCAGCCTCATCTCCAGAACCAATAGACTGTGTCATTCCGGTAGAGACCACCGCTTATCCCACTCTAGAGCCTGGAACTGAAACCGTGTTTGAGCCGGAGCTTGCAACTCGCTCCAAAGAAGAACCGAATACTTACCTGGTTCCACTTGCGGAACCCGCGACTAGTTTCACCACTACCGAGACTGTCGCCTGTTTCTCCCCTGATCCGGAGGCCTCCTCTGCAATTACCGAGGCCTACCTGGTGACTGGGATCGAAACACCGTTACTCGCTGCTACAGAAGAAGAGGCAGGCAGCCTGGAAGCCCTGCAAGACGACCTCGAGGAGAACTTCACAGAACAGCCGCCCATCGACCCAGAGGATTCCATTCCATCATCTCCATCAGCCGAGCAGCCCGACGTGGTCATCGAGGGAGAGATCGAGGATGATGACGACGAGACCTACAGCCAAGCTGAGGACCTCTACACCGGGTTCGCCTGGGGAGATACCAAGGGTCCTTCTGCCGGGCGATCAGCTCGGGTGCGCTGGTCGGGTGCCGCCGCAACAACATCTTCTCCGGTTCCGTTCAACCGGGTTCCAATCCAGACTGCCCACCAGACTCAAGCCGTTCAACAACCAGCACGCCGTAGTGACTGTATCCACACGCCGCACCACTCCGACGAAGAAGTACGTCGCATCCGAAGGGAGGAGTGGCAGGTTCGTCTACGCGCCAACATGCAGGCTCGCGCTGAAGCCCGCCGCCAATCTCCATTGCCTGATGAGTTCCGTAAAACCGGACGGGTGAGCACCTTCAACTTATCCACCGGGTGGGGATTCATAAGGGAGGAGGGTGTGAGTACTGAAGTGTTTGTGGGGCGCCGTGATGTGGAAGCGCACCTACCGCGAGGGCATCCAAAACCGTGATTTGCATAGAGGGGACATTGTAATCTATGAGCGACATGTATGCTGTGACGGGTGGTTCGCTATATGAGTCCAGAACACTGCCCTCCATCAGTGAGGAGCAGCTTTACAGGAGCACCCCACCACCGCCAAATCCAGTCGTCTAACCAGCGGTGTACCCACCAAGGGACCCAAGGCTCCCCAAAACATCCATCACGTATACTTTGGATAGGGCATTCAAGCAGCCTCCCCGTACCCGACCTGGTATTCCTGGGCGACAACGGCAACCTACTTAGCTAGAATGGAGGAACACTGCGGATCTCTGAGGGACACCTATTACTGCTGAGTCCACCCGGTCTGCTACCTACAACTGTATACCATGTACTGCCTGCTGGTTACAGTAAATTACCCGTTGCAGAGACTTTCTGTGTCCGTGCTTCCTTATGACTACGTCCGTCCACACACAAGGTAACTGCAGCTGCCGCGCAACATCTTGTGCAGCTTATGGCTCCAGGGATCACCGCTCAGCCTGTGGGGAGCGTTCCATCTTGCTGCTATCCATCCCCCGGAGGCCCCGCAGCGTCGGTAAGACTTACCGAACTACTCATAGGTGGCGTCACGAAACAATTAACCCCTTAATCTGTTCCCACAAGACGTCTTCAAGCTTTTGATCTGCACTCAACCGGGCCCCACTACCGGCAGGCACGGTCCACCCGTGACAAGGAGGAAGGAGCTACTGCCTGTCTAAACCGGAGTCCCGGCCACGGTGAGTCAACTGGAGCTGCAACAACCGGTCTCAGGGGACGGACAGCCTCTGGTGCAGGTTGATGCAGCCATATGGCTAATACAAGCATGTGGTGGGACTCAGCAATGGAAGATCGGTGCCGGCTGGTATTAGGCACAGCAGGAGGAGACAGGTGCAGGCTGGTAAAGGCACATGGATTCGGACAGGTGCAGGCACTAGAATGAGACACACGTTAGTGGCTACAGGCAAAGGAATACTGACACAGGGTACAGGTAGTTTATGGGCACAGGGAACAGGAGCCTGTATACTAGCAGGAGTACAGACATAGGGGACCCGAAAACTAGCCACGAGCTACTAAGAGATAGACTGCTTTTCCCAGGGACCTCCCAATGTGGGAAGGTGCCTTATCTACACTGTGCTTCTTAGCCACAGGCTGAGAAGCACTTCCAGGTTAGGACGTGTTGTCCTTTTAAGAAAAGAGGGTGCATTGCGCGCATGGCCTAAGAGTAAACCCGGAAGGCCTGCGACAGAGACTGACAGAACACTAGTGTAGAGGGGATGTCACAGGACCGCTGGAAGGGTGAGTATGCCAAGGCCATCGGTCTGTGGGAATGCTGACACTGCAGTGGGCGCTAGAATGCTCCCAGATGCTTCCATGTAAACATCCCTTCTCCCCTTAAAGGAGGAGGATAGGGGATTTGTGACAGTGACGATCTAGATCTATACACTCACAGACGCTGGAGGAGAATCTGCCTGGAAATGCTGAATTTGTTCACAAACCAGTCTGTCCCAACCCATTACCTTTTAGGCTTGGGGCCTGACCTCTAAAAGTCCCGTCCTCTGGACCCCATCTACTTGGGGTAACCTCATTGGACAATAGTCTATGGCTTCAATGGCATCTCTCAGATCACACTCTAGGATCACACTATCTCACTTCGGTCTCCTTCCTCCAGTTGCCACCAGTCACCCAGTGGATGTGGCTTTGACAACCTCTCAGACCATAGGTCTGCTCTAGTCACATGCAGGGCCCTATCTGAAAACTACAGGAAACATTCACTTTCCCTAGAGACTAACCCCTCCTATTGCAGGCTGGTCACAATACTTTACTATTACTTTCCCTACAGTCTGGCAACTACTTATCACATTATACATATTGCAACGCATAACGTCACATCATAGATCACATTATACACTGTCTACAAAAAGTAATGATCACTGCTGTTTGCATTGCTGCAATGTAAAGCACTGTCTCTCTTTCCTACATAGTAAAATAAATGTATGCAGAGATACAAGCCAGTTACAGGCGAATAGGCACTTGTTGACCTCCTTCTGGTGAAAACAATAAGTCCCGGAAGCTTTTTCCTTGTAATTAAAGATTTCTTGAATATATAGTCTGAATGTAACGTGCTTATTAGTGTAGGATTTACAGTATTTCTATGGTCCATGCATTTGCAGACGTTCAGTCATCAGTTACTTAGTAGCCAGTGAGAGGAGATCACGGCTGGGTCCGTCCATGCGGCCGTGCAGGGGTTAAATGCTAATTCAGATACTGATTCTCTTTGTAGATCTGCGTTCAGCTATAGATTATACCATTAGATGCATTTTCGCAGCGTGCGTGCCATTCTACGTATGACTCTGGGGATGTCATTAATTGCATTGTGCAAGAGGAATAAAAAGAAAATCTCCCGGCAACGGGTGAAACTTCAGGTTCACAAGAGTCGAGAAACGAGCTCCTGCCGGCAGCCGGGAACAAGGCCGAAGGGTTCAGGTTGCTACAATCGCTACAATTCATGACTTTCCTTAAAACAAAGTAAATGTACACAATGGCGTCAATAGGTCTGATGGGCCCAGTGACCTACAGACCCTTTCATTATGTAGTATGCCCCCCTTCCTGGTATATATGATCCCCATCCTGGGCTCATTCTGGTATATATGTTCCCATCCTGGTATATATGGTGCCCCATCCTGGTATATATGTCCCCCTTCCTGGTATATATATATATATCCTCCATCCTGGTATATATCTTTTCATCCTGGTGTATATGTCCCCCATCATAAGCACATCCTGATAAACACCATGTTCCAAATTATTACACGAATAAGTTTTAAGTGTCATAGGGTTTGGGTTTTTTTGTCAATTACACCCATTGCTGGTCTTGTGTCTCAGGGTCTTTGGATCATTGAAATCAATCTCAGATCCCTGTGATAATTAGTTTGGCAGGTGAGCCCAATAAAAGGAAAACTGGGTGTTCCACAATATTACGCAGCCACAGTTTTCAAGTAACATGGGAAAGATAAAGGATGTCTCGCTGCCGAAAAGCAACAAATAGTGCACTGCCTTGGACAAGGGATGTAAACATTAGATATTGCACGAAAACGTAAGTGTGATCATCGTACTGTGAAGAGATTTGTGGCCGATTCTGAGCACAGACGTGTTCGTGCAGATAAAGGCAGAATGAGGAAGGATTC